>JAVLUX010000004.1:14310986-14613486 GCA_032164185.1 Moxostoma hubbsi | reverse complement strand
TGGTTTTAATGTTGCGGTTGATCTGTGTGTGTGTGTGTGTGTGTATATATATATATATATATATATATATATATAATGTATGTATGTATTATATGTTTATGGGAGCCATATGTTTGTGCCGTAGTGTCTCGACCTCAAAATGTTGGAGGTTTTAATGCCCTTATGAAAATTCTCATGCCATCCTAGATATGTATCTGAGATATGGTGTCACTAACCGATGCTTTCCGTTATTTTAAAAACAATGGTAGTCACTGCATTATTAGCGTCCAAATTCATAGAATGTAAATGCTTTGAGAATGGAATTAAAATAAAAGTTGATGTCCTTTTAGTCGCGCTCATGGCACCGATTCTGTATGCGCTCAGGAGACGCTTATATCTTTAAGAGCGCGCGCATCACAGGTAGGATGACGCGGCTCTCGGAAAGACTCGCTCGTTGCGGCGAGGACGATGTGTTTCGTGGCTTAACAGGAGGACTCATTTCTCTCTCTCTATCTCTCTCTCATGCTTAAGAAAAAGTGGCGGTCTGTCATTCACTGCCGAAGACGGCTTCGGGATTTTTCTCTTCAGCATCAACACTAATGCTGTATCCATGTGCAATGCTTTTGACCGCTTTACCCCAACTAAATGTAAAGGTACGTGTGCTCCATGCGCAGCGATTTACAGCAGCAATGTTCGTGCTTTTGCTGACTGTACTGCATGTGTTATTGTTAAGAGCGCAATAGGCCGTAATGTACGATGGGTGATTAATATCACAGCGGTCGCCTGTTGCTAGGACACAAACGTGCTCTTGCTATGCTGTTGTTTATGAAAATTAGCAATCAATTCATTTCCGGGCACTGATATACTTTGGATCTCGTGTCCTGCCGCGTCATCCTCACTGGTAATTAGGATTAATCTTTTAGGGCCTGATTAGTCACCTTATACCATCAATTAGTCTCAAAATACATGTTACTAAATTCTCTGTGGCGCGAGATGTCTCATCTCCTCACTAACTGTTGTGTGGATATTTCTGTTCACTGGTTCTGTATGTAAGGGCACGAGTTATGTATGATAGAGAATTAAAGCGTTTATTTGGAAAGCTCTCGCGACGAAGGCGGCGATCCAATCGATGCGCGCGCCACATTTCCCAGACCTTTGGCTGCGTGTTGTGCATGGTCAATGGGAATTAATGATGCTCCCGGACAGATGGCTCACGGGTTACCTGTTGCTATAACGACCGGCCCGTATATTGCATTAAGTGCATTGTGTTGCTGTCTATGAACAGAGCTCACGTGGCACGAGCTCGGCCTAATTTGGACTCCCTTTCCTTCAGTGCAACCTAAATTTATTTTGCAATTGCTGAAGTACTTTTGACCTTACAAGGCTAATTATGCTCATATATGTTTTTTGCACAGCCACACTACGTCACAGACACTGCATCATTTTGCTCTGACGAAACGAGGCACAATGCAGCAGATGGTAGATTTTCATAAGGGTAATTGATTGCTCCTATTTTGAGTGACTTCAGTTGTTGGTCCTAACCCTTCACACTGATTGTGTACTAATACGTTTTCGATACCATTTCAGTTGAAGACAAATACATTTATTTATTATATTATTAAAAAATATTTCTGTCCTAAACAGCATTGTGTGAATTAGCAACAAAATACCCAAACATATCTCTCTCTCTCCATCTCTCTCTCTCTCTCTCTCTCTCTCTCTCTCTCTCTCTCTCTCACTTGTATTTTTTTATTATTATTATTATTAAACACATTTTTGTATACCATATTATTTGTTTAAGTACCTTTGGGTACATTGTAAAAACCATGGTATATGAATTGTGGTCAAAATAGATTTGAATCCATTCTCAAATTTGTCAAGAAAATGACCTGGTCCTTTTTTTTTTTTACTCAAACAAATAAGAAATTTTATTTTGCAAATAGGAAATTAAGTCTATTTTAAAATCAATTTAGTTTTTACAAAGTGACTGTTTACCCCCCTCCCCCCAAGGTTCACATGAACTATATAAAAAATATAGCCAATATGATATTCTCATTACCGTAGTGTGATAAAAAATTATATCTGAAATAAATTATAAAGTCTTAATGATAACGCTTTATGAAGATCAAGAAGAAAATTAATTGTAAATGCATTGTGATGCATTTTTATTGTCTCATAATTCATCTGGTAAAATTCTCATAAATCATTGTAGGCACAATTATAAAATACTTCTACCTTAGAATTTAATGACCAACGTTTTATCTGCAGAAGTTATAATGTATTATACATAATTGTATTATAAATATTAGTGACAAAAGAAATGTAATTTAAACATTCATAAGAATTTTTTTATTGGTTGTCAAGCTATCAAGGTTGTCAAAAGTCAAGTTTGTAAAATACTTATAATATTTCCATATAATTGAATTGCAAGCTTTATTGTACTTATTTTCAATATATGGCCTATGTTCCACAAATTACAACCTGTTGTGCAAAATTACTTCTAGTTCTTAATTTGTTGTGTTCTGTGCATTTTCATTTTACTTCCATTCTGTTATTATTATTTTGTTATAATGCATTATTCTCTTTAAGCTAACTATGAATTGGCTAAGTTATATAGTGTGTTATAACTGTAGTAACAATTGTTTTTGAGAAGTTGTAACATATTATGCCATGTATTATGTGACATTATGAATGCATTAATATTTATAATGTATTTATGTATTATAAATATGCACTTCTTAATTAAAGAAAGTGTTATCCTGTGACCATGATTCCGCCTAAGTTATTTTTGAAAGGTTTGTAATCCTCCGCAGGAGGACTCTTCTATTGAACATCTGCTAAGAGCTTAATTAACATTCTGAGAATTTTTCTTTGGCTATGGTTCATGTTCAGATTTTTGAGCAAATTACAGCCTGATCTTTTAAGCATTTATAATCATTTTTCATTCTTTCTCTTCTGTCTTCGGCTTAATTGACCTCATTGCAATCACTCTTGCCCATGTCTGTCTCTCCTCCAGCATGGCAGCCAGCACCAAATCACGCAGAAATATTTGACCCACATACTGTACCTCAGAAATGTCTGGCAGCTGGTGCCTCTGCGATCTTCTTTAGTAGCAGCTTTTTCTTATGAGCTTTAAGGGTCAATCTGACTTGAGTATATCTACCTGCAACCTAGACTTTGATGTAAGGCACATGCGTATCCACCACCTGGAGTAGAACCACCTGGAGTTGATATTTCCAACATATGTTTTTGTGGTTTACAAATCCTTTATGCTGCCTCATTCATTGAAAATAGAAAGTAGATCTGTGTTTCTGAACAATATGCAATACAAGGAGCACAAATGGCCACATCACTGCTCATTGGACACGTCAGTTCCCTATTTAAACCAATGGATGTCACTTGTCAATACAGATTTTGATCATCATGTTAAGGTCAAATGCCAGAGGTCATTAGCCCCTAGCTGTAGCTAGACTTTTATCATGGTGAGGACTGCTGGCTAATATTAACTGACAGGCTGCAAAGGCTGTTTGCAAATTAACAAGCCACAGAAAGAGCCTTGGTTGGCCAAATATGATTATTAATGCTATCAGAGTAGGTGATCTCTCACAGAACCACTAAAGCATCCAGCATCTCCACCATATGCTTAGACGACGTCTTCATCTAGTCAGTTTGAGTGAATTGTCAACCGGTTAATTGGTGGATTTGGCATCTGTTTCTGAGGTGGAGCTTGAGCTGTCTCTAGCTTTGCAGCCTTTCATGTTCAGGTCTTTTAGATTGGTACTCGCTTAGCTGGATGCCGCAACCTTCATAATGCGTCCAATCATACAACCAGAGAGACCTGTCTGGAGATGTCATAAGGTAAGAGAAGTAATTGGTGTTAGGGCATCGAGTTCATGTTGAGCTCTTTGTTGTTTTTTAGTGTCTTTGTCCTTCTGCCTGGTTTTATGATTGAGTGAATCTCTGGACTTGCTGATGTAGAGGGCCACTTTGTTCTCATTATTTGTGTGATAGCGTTTGATAAAAAAAAAATACATTTCTAAACTAATGTTTGAACTGCTGCTATTTCGAATACTTTATTCGAAATTGCTTGTGTGTATGAAGAAAAAAATATGAAAATGCATTAGATAACAATATATTAAAGGGATAGTTCACCCAAAAATGAAAATTCATTATTTACTCCCCCTCATGCCATCCCAGATGTTTATGACTAACTTTCTTTTGCAGAACACAAATGAAGATTTTTATGATTATGTCTCACCTCTGTAGGTCCATGCAATTCAAGTGAAAAAAATATAAGCTCCAAGAAGCACATACCGGCAGCATAAAAGGAACCCATACAAACCCAGATGATGCATTTATGTCATCTGAAGCAGTATGATAGGTGTGGGTGAGAAACAGATACATTTTTAAGAACTTTTTTTTATAATTATTATTACTATAAATCTCCATTTTCACTTTCAAATTCTTTTGTTTTTGCCTATTCACATTCATAGTGCATATCGCCACCTGCTGGGAAGGAAGGAGAATATATAGTAAAGCGGTCTTAAATATTGATCTGTCTCTCACCCACACTTATCACATCACTTCTGAAGATATTGATTAAACCACTGGAGTCTAATGGATTACTTTTATGCTGCTTTTGTGTTTTTTGGACCTACAGAGTTGAAATATTTTTCAAAAAATCTTTGTTTGTGTTCAGCAGAAGAAAGAAAGTGAAACATATGGGATGGTTTGAGGGTAAAAGATTAAATGTTTAATTTTTGGTTGAACTATCCCTTTAAACCAAGGGACATCTGAAAACAGAACTGAATTCACATACAAGTGTCCTAGTAGAGTAACCACAGGTGTAGTCCATCATATTAAATGTGGACAAGGTTCACAAAGTTTGACAAATAGAAATTGTCCAAATACACAATATATTATAATAACACTGCTTTTATTTTCAGTGCAAAAGGAGACAATTTTGTCTTTTGAACTTGCTTCCTCAGGTTGATGACCCTACTGATATGCTCCCCAAAACGAGAAAAGCCCTTAGCATCCAGGAAATTGCAGCTCTGGCCAGATCATCATTTAATGGTAAAGACTCCACCTTGATGCAGACTTCAGGTTCTGTTTATGTTGTTTATTGAGTCAAAATCAGTCAACATGCAGTGCTGGGTAGTAACAGATTACACTTAATCTGGATTACGTAATCAGATTACAAAAATCAAGTACTTGAATTGGATTTTAAAATACTCATAATTGGACAACAGTTTTTATTCTTTTTATAGATTGCATAATTATATATTAACAAGGCAATGGTTTGCTGATAATTGATTTATCATTCTAATCATTCTCTTTTTTCAATCATTTACATTTTTTAGTCTAAATCTCAGCACACCATTTATATATGTTCGGTAAGTCTTTGAGAGTTTTTGGAAGGGAGGGGGAGGGTTGTGCTGCACTAAAAACTGATTCTCGCTATTAGCCAAACAGATGAAGATGGAGCAGTCTACCTCAGCATCTAACCACTGAATCTATAGAGATAATTTCATTTTTCAGGAGACACGGGGCAAAAATATCACTGCAATTTAAACTATGCCTTCCAAAACTACGAAGGATTCTACATCAAATCTAAAGCATTTGGAAGAATGTTTGCATGTTTGTTTTTAACTTTCTTATAGTTTCTTAAATTGCTTTTTAGTCACCTTAAAAATGTATATGAATGCACTTTTGGTGTAGTGACAACATAGAGATGTTTTTGTGATGCTGATTCATGATCACTTGCTACATGCTGATTGCGTCTGTAAAATGGCTAAATTGCATGACCATATTTGTGTTCATGTGCCCTGGGAACCTGTCCATAATTTTAGAAACTCCAATAAGAAATACCTGTTAAACTCAAACATATTTGAGTATGTCATTGATGGAGGGCTTAGACCTTCAGTGCGATTAATTTTAAGAAAAATAACGTGTTAAAAAAAATTACGCAATTAATCGCATGTCCACGGACCATAATAAGGAAGATTCCTGAGAAATACAATCTTGTAGTACCACCTGTTTACTCCAGAGGGCAGTAAGTGAAATTTCAGCTGTATAAGCAACACACAGTTTATACAGTGAAGTTATACATTTTTGCGTTCAAAACACTCGAAGGAGCGCAAATGAGATCTAAGGGATCTCAAGATGTGTTTAAAGATATATTACTATATTTAACTTGATACAGTGACCAAAACATTGTATGTTTATGACGCAACACACCCGAGACGTCTGAGGTAGGTGTAAATTGACGGATTGACAAATTCACTTGTGGAATGGATTGCTGTGAACTGTATGCCAATGATTGACTTATGATCAATAATATGGTAGTAAACAATACATTGTATTCTAAAGCTGCTTTTTTATTGTCTTATCAATGATTAACTCTACTGCTACAGGAATGTAATGCATTTTAATTATCTGAATATTTATATATATATATATATATATATATATATAATCCATTACTTTTGGATTACTTTCAACCGAATTCTGCATGGTTTAATAGTTTGAATGGTGCTTATATCCACAAATTCAGAGAAATTAATGCAAATGTAAAAATATTAGGGCTGTCAAACGATTACAAATTTTAATCGAATTACATGCTGTCCCGATAATAAAATTAATCGGGACAGCATGTAATTTGATTAAAATTTTTAATCGTTTGACAGCCCTAATATTTTTACATTTGCATTAATTTCTCTGAATTTGTGGACATAAGCACCATTCAAACTATTAAACCATGCAGAATTCGGTTGAAAGTAATCCAAAAGTAATTGGATTAGATTACCCTAAAAATTTAATTATGAGATTGTTACTGATTGCATTTTTGTCATGTAATTTGTTATCAGTACCTGATTACAATTCACAGGTAATCCGTCCAGCACTGTCAACATGAACACATCGGTGTGTAGAGTTATTAGCAACCCCGTGCAACTTACCTACATCTGTATGATCGTTCACTTATATTTTCCAAGACCAGATATTTTCCAAGACCTTGTCATGCGATTTTATTTTTGTTTAATTAGTCTACTAAAGGAATCAAATCTTCTCATATACTCTTAAGTCCCCATTCAATCACGTGCAGTCTGCAGCGAAAGCCATTCACACATCTGTCTAAAGTAAGATATGGCCACGATCATTCTTTTATTCTGAACATTATCACTTTTATACACTTATCTTTGCAATAGTTTCAGTGTCATTATAAATCACAATAACAGTTTAACCGGTGCATATAGCATGTTAGCACATAAGCATCATGAATTCAGAATATAAACAAGACAAATTAAACATTTTCTACTGCATATATATATTACTTTAAATCATCATCAAGTGATTAAAATGGCTTCTTTTACTGACCTCATGTGAAGTCTACTCATAGAATGAGGCATAAAGTCAATGATAACACTTTTTAGTTTAACACATTGGTTAAGGTTTTACATGTAGTGTCCTCATATTTAAATGTACATCTAAAGGCCTCCCACAGTGTTGTGGTGGGTGTCTGAATGTTTGGAAACATTATACCATTACTTGGCTGTTTTGAACTTCTTTTAACCCCTCAACGAAGAACGAAAAGGAACTTCTCTGGAAGTGTATCGGGCCCTTTACCTATTCCTAAAGATTTACGCATGTGCTTAATACATTAAGTAAAAGAAAAGATTAATATACTGGGATTCGGTCTAACTGTCCTCTTCGATTCCCAAACAGGCATCTCACAGGTGGTGAAGGATCATGTGACCAAACCCACGGCCATGGCTCAGGGGCGGGTGGCTCATCTGATTGAGTGGAAGGGCTGGTCTAAGCCCTTAGACCCTCCATCTGCTACACTGCAGTCCCACTTTAACTCCTACTCCCATCTCAGCGAGGGCGAGCAGGAGGCCCGGTTCGCAGCAGGTGGGTGTCTCCTTCCACCTTGTTAGTACAGCTGTGAATCTATCAACTGACAATACTTACCCTCGAGAGCTGTAGAGCTCTTGTGGGTAAATACTTTATACATGTTTATTATACTTCTGGCTCTGAAACTCCTGTGGTCAGGTTTCCTTAAGGGGCTTGCTTGATTATTATAATAGCAAACAGTTGTTTAATAATTATAATAATAATAATAATTATTATTATTATTATTATCACTATTACTATTATTATATTGTAATCTATTAATAATAAAGGATTAATCACTAACATATTATCATTATTATTAATTAGAAATATTTGCTAAATATAACAATAATTTATTTAACAATTATTGTTATTATTGTGATATGATCATGTTTAGCAAATGCTTGTTTATTAATAATATTAATAGTAATATAATAATAAAAATTATTATTATTATCAATAATAATAATAACTATTATTATTATTATTATTATTAATATAATAATGATAATCAAGTGTCAATCAACTTTAGTCTCCATTTTGGGCCATCTTAAGGCTTTTAGACTTAGCAGATGGTGTTAAATTAGATTATACAGTCACACTGTTATACCTGTTGATCCTGCATTTCTCTTCTCTTCTCTTCTCTTCTCTTCTCTTCTCTTCTCTTCTCTTCTCTTCTCTTCTCTTCTCTTCTCTTCTCTTCTCTTCTCTTCTCTTCTCTTCTTTGTTATTTGTTGTGCTTTCATCAGTTTGCCCTGGTGCAGTAAAAAGGGTGCTAAGTAATGGTGGCCTTAGGTTTACAGAAATTGCTGATTCTCTTATGCATTTAAAAGAGCAAGATCCAAACACTCTCAACAGCAGATTTGAAAAATCAAGAAATCTCTCATCTCATGTTGTTGCATGTCCCTCTGTATTATGAGTGTTTAAATTCTTCATGTTATTTGGTACGATTCCTGTGTTTAGGTGTGGCTGAGCAGTTTGCCATTGCAGAGGCAAAGCTCCGTGCCTGGACCTCTGTAGATGAGGAGGATATGGATGAAGAGTCTTTTGAAGACGATCCTCCTCTCAATGATGAACAAATCATCACAAATCAGAGCTCAGGTGAGTGGGACTGCTTATGTTCATTTCTCCTTAGAAGTCACTGTGCACATCTTTGTCTGCTGTTAAAGCTGAAGTGTGTAATTTATGCACCACTTGCGTCACCCATCTGAATTGTAAAAATGACTAGATAAGTTTGCCAAGACAAACTTTGATGTTGTCTTGTAACTGTTAAAATAGTTTTAGAAGCTTGAAGGTTTTACAGGTCAGACAGTCAGATGAATAGTTGTATTGGCACATTTGAACGTTCCATCAATGGGTGTCTATGGGATTTTACCCATTTTTGATCATCCGTTGTATAATCGGTTAGAAAAAACATCACACTATTCCAGAGCAGTCTGAAGATCTTAATAGGAGGAATTGGTGATAAAAATTTTGGTTCTTGGTTTTGGAAATGTAGTTTTTTGGTGGTTTTGAAAGTGCCAAAGAGGCACAGTGTTTACACCATTTTGGGGGAAATCAACCTAAAAATGGCTCCCTTTTTTATCCTCTTGTGAATGCATGACTGAGGAACATTAGACATTTTGTATTTTTATTTTGTCTTGTCATCATACCTTTTCTCTTTTGCTCTTTTCTGTCTTCTCTGCTTTTATCAGTTGTTTTCAATTTGTCTTGACTTCTCATCATATTTTCTTTATTTGATCCTCTCTGCCTGTTTCCATCTTTTTGCCCATTTCTGTCCTCTCTAATCTGCTTTTCAAGGTGTTCATACTCTTTGATCCTCCCTCAGATGCTGTATTGTCCAATCAAAGCTCCCCTGTGCCAATTCAGACTGAGACAGACAATGCTGAAATCCAATCCTTTGATGACACACCCTGTCAATCAGAAACAGACTGGAGCATGCAGGAACCGTGCATGACCCAGATTGACCATGATGAAATTATCATCTCAGAGGAAGTGCCACAGGGAGCTGAAGAAGTGCAACTTTTAGAAGAGGAGACAGACAGGGCTATTTGTGGTGTTCACAAACCAGAACGCAGGCCTTTGTGGAGCAAAGGAGACTCCTGCTACTACTCCACCTCCTACTCCGAGTCTGGTCTCTCACCTGAGGAGGAGGAGGATGGAAGAGAGGAGGAAGGGGAGGACAACGTCTTTCAGGAAGTCATCCGCTGGTACAGACACTGCAGAAGCATCTCGGAGACCTCGGGAGCTCTGTCTTTTGAAGAGGAAGAGCAGGAGGAAGGTTCCGAGCAGTGATGTCATGCTCTCTGTTGCCCTTTGTCATGCTCCCTACGTAACCCTTCTGTGAAGTGTTTGTCCAGTCTGTTGCATTCAAAGACAATGACTTTGTTTTTCCTTCTCCTTTCTTTTAAAGGGATAGTTCACCCAAAAATGAAAATTCTGTCATCATTTACTCAGCCTCATGTCTTTTGAAACTGAATCACTTTCATTCAAGGGCATGCTTACAGCAGAGTGTCCAAGTTGCTCTTTTCTATTCTATGAAAATGAATGGGGACCACAAATGTAAAGGAACATTTTCAAGGCAAGATTTTCAGTGAATAACAACTTAAAAGAGATAGTTTGCCCAGGAATGAAAATTCTGTCATCATTTACTCACCCTCATGTTGATCCAAACCTGAAAAAAAAAAATCACTCAAGAATTAAATGAGGGTGAGGAAATTATGACATAGTTAAAAAAAATTGGGGTGAACTTAACCTTTACACTTCAGTCGGTTCGTCACACTAAGCTATTGTGTGGCTTCAAAAGACTTGGAATAGGACTTTTCTGAGCCTGACAGCCACTGATCCATGTCCACTTTTATTTAATGGAAAAGAACAGCTCAGGCATTCTGCTGAAGTTCTCATTTTGTGTTCCATGAAAGTTATTTTTGGAACGAAATGAGGTTAAACAGTGACATAATTTTTATTTTTGAGTAATCTGTTCTCTTCCTTTATCTCAGTGTTCTTCATTTGAAGTAAAAGTCCTAGAAAACAGTTTCCTCATTTACCTGGAGAGCAAGATGATACTGACACCACTGTGGCGCTGTGTGATGCTCAGCAGCCTCGTGGTTTTGTCAGATCTAAGTGATGGCACATTAGGACTGTCTCCCAATCTTAGACTGGAATATCTCTGTGAAGAACGTGGTCCTCAAATGTTTCTCTTTTGTGACCGTTCAAAAGTGATGTAATGCTCATTGTAAATTTGCAATGTTAATATTTCCGGATTGTGGGTTTGCTGAGGGACAAAAAAACCCCCACTTTATTTAGTTTTGGTTTAGATGTCATGCTGAAAAGTGCTTGTGTGTCCCAGCTTGCTGCCTTGAGTTGAGGTGCAGCTTTGCTGCTATGATGGAGCATCGTGAATGTGCTTGTTATTACGATCACTGTGTGATGTATTACAAAAGTTGAGTGAGAATCCTCTATCTTTATGTTCATTCTCTCTCTTTTCCTCCCTGTCTGCACTTCAATATTTGTTTTTTATGTGATTGGCTGCTGAATGAACATGTTTTTTTTTAAGCTACTAGTTTATACAATCTTGAGATGCAGCTACAGTGAAATGGTTGACTGTAAGAATACGTTCAATGCCTTTTGAACTGCTTTCGTTCATTGCAGAAGCATGGAGAACGGCAGTGCAAATCCATGGCTGACCATCTCTGTCATCATTATCCTCAGTATGGAACTGTGATGTCACTGATGTGAATGTGTGAATCCCTTCCCAAAATATTTTTTTTCTATGTTTGTACATATATGTCTGAGGTCAAGGTTTAAGGGTTATGATTGCATTAAAGTTATGAGTATATTCATCATATGTTTACTGCTGAATCATTGATGATTATTGCTCCAAAGACAGATAAACAGCAAATAATTATTTTGTTACTTTGTTACTCAAAGTAACATGTTACTCTGTATTTTTGCCTTGTTTTCCAGAGAAATAGCTTAACATCCTTAAAACAAGGTAAATTAACTTAAGTTAATTTACAAAATCGTGTAGATAAATGACTTGTTTTTTTAAGAGTAATCTGTATATCTGAAAGTTGGTAATTGCCTCTTTGGCAAATGTGTTCTTGTTTTACACTTAATCCTCACTACATTTTGTTTAATTTGTTCTTAAAACAAGAAAATTCTTAGTGTCAGTTTGATAAGAAAAATAAACTTAATTCAAAATATATATTCTCTTAAAACAAGTTTTAATTTTAAGCATTTTTGCATCTTGAGAGAATGTTGCTTTAGGGATAATTAAATTAAACTTCTGATGCAAGTCCTAAATATACAGATACCACACTAACCAAAATGCCACAGCATTTAAACCACCTGCCTAATACTGTGTAGGTCCCCCTCATGCTGCCAAAACATCGCCAACCCGCATCTCAGAATAGCATCCTGAGATTATTCTTCTCAACACAATTGTACAGAGCGATTACCGTAGACTTTGTCAGTTAGAACCAGTCTGGACAATCTCTGCTGACCTCTCTCATCAGCAGAGCGTTTCCATCTGCAGAACTGTCACTCACTGGATGTTTTTTTGTTTTTGGCACCATTCTGAGTAAATTCTAGAGACTGTTGTATGTGAAAATCCCAGGAGATCAGCAGTCACAGAAATACTCAAACCAGCCCGTCTACATCAACAGTCATCCATGAGATTATCTAATCAGCCCATCTTGTGTTCACATCAACCATCAGAATGGGGAAAAATGTGATCTTAAGTGATTTGGACAGTGGCATGATTGTTGGTGCCAGATGGGCTGGTTTGAGTATTTCTGTAACTGCTGATGTTGATTACCACAAAAAAAAACAACAAAAAAAAAACATTTTCAAAACGTTGCATTGTCATGGCAATGTAGTTCTAAAACATTAAAAGTTGTAAGCGATTTTATCACACTAAAATCATGTTAACATGCATATTGTTTTACGTGAATCTATACTTTTTTATGCTTACAGCACCTATTTACATCCTTTGTAAGTGCCTCACTCTAACCCAGATTTTTGCTGTTTGTATAAAGAAGGAATGAGTCTAAATGCTTTGTTTGTGTAATCAACATTATGCCACAAATACTGTCAAATGATCTTAACTTGTATTGAACCCAGATTATTCCGTTACAGGTTAGGTCAGGTAAAAGTTGTTTATAACAGTAACAAGTGCAGGTTGCCATTTTAAACAGTGCAGATTCATTATTTTACACATGAATGAATACTCCATAGGACAAAAACAACTTTTAAAATTTAATATTTACTGATGTACAAAACAATTTCATGTTTCTGAAAAATAATGGTAACAGTGGATTCAATATGCTTATCTCTGTATGTACAGGGTATGTGAGGAGAGTTCATATACAGTACATACCATTTTACCCTGTATTCTGTACAAGCAAATGATTTATAAAAACCATTTAAGGGGGATGGGAGCAGACTTATTGCTTAACTCTACATTAAATGTGCGGCATATCAGCAGACAATTTACACACCATGGGCTTGATTCAAACTGCACAAGCGGCAAACAGAGACAAAACGTGACACGACGTATCTAAAGATTGTTATTAGCTAAAGTTAGTCTGTCTCCGATCACATGAATCTGCGTTATAACAAACTTTAATAAAACAGCTGATTAGTGCAGCTAAAATGAATGGCGAGGAAACATTTTGCTCTTTCAGTAATGGCTCGTGGACACAGCAGGCATTTTCCTTTGAGAATGACAAAAGGCTGCGTCAGGAAGTCCGAGTGTCATGGTTATGGTTTTGGTCCACATGCCTTGATCCATTTAAATCAAACCCTTAGCCCCCCATTTCTGCAGTGCACAAAAAAACAGAAACATAAAGCATTCTCCATTTAGCACTGCTAATGCTCTGACTAGGGTAGTTGTGCTGTTTTTGACCATTCTGCATAGCCTTGTTCAAACACCGTATTGATGCAAACAGAATACTAACAGGCTGAAGATGCTGTAAATACGACTAAACTCCATGCTGAGGTCCTGTAAACACATTAACGGTTGTGAACTTTGAAAGGCATTTATAAAATATAATAGCCACAGACTCTCACTCCCACTTGTCCGTTTGTTTCAGTACAATACCTATTAATTTAGTGCATCATTGCAAACATTTAAAAAATGTGTTTAATTATCTGCACGGTAGAAATGTTCAATAAAATAATCCTATTTATCAAGCATTAATTCTAAGAATACAGCATTATTGCACAGTTGACCAAGCTATGAAAATAAATTTACATATGTAATATAATTAATATGTGACTAGATTGCAAGTACACAGAATTTCCATAATTGTAATTAATTATATTTCAACACTTTGAATGTTGCTGGATGAGATCTGCACAGTGGACCACAAACT
This sequence comes from Moxostoma hubbsi, assembly GCA_032164185.1. Lineage (NCBI taxonomy): Eukaryota > Metazoa > Chordata > Actinopteri > Cypriniformes > Catostomidae > Moxostoma > Moxostoma hubbsi. The sequence continues at coordinate 14,599,237 of JAVLUX010000004.1, read as the reverse complement.
GCCTGGTTAGAAGGACTGTGTGTGATGGTATTTATACAAAAGCTGGTTCTAACACAGTCTAAAACCTTAACACTCAATCTCACTGCGGATACCATCCCAAAATCCTTGTGATTTAGTGTCTGCACTAGCGTGATAGTGTGTCTTAAAGGGATAGTTCACCCTAAAATAAAATTGTGTTCATTATTTACTCTTGCTCATGTTGTTCCAAACCCATATGACTTTGTCACTTCTGCAAAACACAAAAGTAGATATTTTAAACAATGTTGCGATCACTGAGCTTTAAAGCGAGTCGCTATCAACTGCTATTGTATGAAAATAAGCAAATGGAGCATCATAAGCTTTATGGGTTTGGAACGACACGAGAGTAAGTTTGGGTTTACAATTTCTTTAAACTCATGAGCACATGTAAAAAAGTATCAGGCTCTGGATTTTTCAATCCAGGATCATTTAGCCTCCTAAACGCTGTTCAATTCCCCGAGGCCAAATAATTAAACCCGATGAAGTAACATATACATTAAACAGCTCTGTGCAATCTTTTTAAATAGTTGTATTTAAGCTAACTGCAAAGTAGCGCTCCATGATGAGTATTGTTTGTGCATGTGTGTGAGCATGCAAATGATTGTATTGGGGTGAATGCATATAATTAAGTATTTAAGAGCCTCCATTTGGAGTTTCTCTGGATATTTAGTGCTTTGAGGGAAGATGCTTTTGTACATTTTAATATGGCCAGGCATGTGCTACACTGGTCTTGACACATACTGTATCTGCGCATGCTTGATGTGTTGTGGGCTATCATTACTCATAATTACATGCAACATCACCCAAACCATGTGCTCAATGAAGGCATTTTTCCGATCTTATCAGTAAGGAAAATGTTTGTGTATTGCTGTGTATCATTTGAATGGTAATTACAATGCGTTTTGCATCATTTCCTTGTTCTTCATATACTCTGTGTCCTTTTTAGCCCCCCACCCCTTCCCCCAATTTCCTTGCAGTGTGGGTTTTTAGGGTCTATATTTAGAGTAATATTGTATTTTTGATATCAGAGACTATTTTATTTGGATTTAAAGTGTCGGCACCAGATAGGTGCGTTGGCTAGGTGCAGCTGTCACATTGGCGCACACACACTGCCTTTCTTACGCACATTCTCTCACTTACGCAAAAGACAAAACACACACATCAACTAACATACAATTTTAAAGTGAATATACATACAAAAACAAAACAACACATGCACATATGATCATTCATGAGCCTGTCATGGTCTTTACATTAAAATCAACATATAATCCTAGTCTATTTACTTTAATGCACATCCCTGGTATTATTATGAATGATAAGTGCATGTTATTCCAAATAGCAATCCTAGTTTGTTATTATAGGGCTCTCAATCAATTAAAAATGGTAATCTAATGGATTATTTGCGATATCGATTAATCAAATTAATCACAATTAATCACATATATCAATATTTGCTGTGAAAGGCCCCCAAATAAAGACAATTCAATATATAATAGACAAGACGAGTAAAGCATTGATTAGACAATGCAAAAAGTGGCTTAAAGGAATGTTCCGGGTTCAGAACAAGTTGAGCTCAATCGACAGCATTTGTTGCATAATGTTGATTACCACAGAAATGTATTTCAACTCGTCCCTCCTTTTCTTAAAAAAAGAAGAAAATAATCGAAAATATCTAAAATAATGTTTACACTCATATTGTTTATGTTTGTGGATATACTTTTGAAATGTGAGTATTTTAATGTTAAAAACGTTTCCTTTCGGCCCCATTCACTTCCATGGCAAGTGTCTCACTAGAACCCAGATTTTCTTTTTTTAAAGAAAAGTCAAATTCAAAGTACATTTTTGTTGTAGCGAACATTATGCCACAAATGCTGTTGACTGAGCTTAACTTGTATTGAACCTAGAATATTATTTTTCTGCTGACAATACTTTAGGGGCTATTGGGTGATGTTAACCAATAGCCATTCATGTTTAAAACTTACATTCGGTCTGGCTCCATTCTGGTCAACCATTTTTGCAATCCAATCAATTCCCAATGGGTAAAAGTTTCATCCTATATTTTTTCTCATTAAATATCCTGTTTCACTCTAATATATGTCTCATTATGGAGGTAAAATGGGTTATAAATGGCAATTAACACTGACATAAAGTCATACATATCCTGATACAAAGTTTTTAAATGTATCCTACCAACATAAATCCACACAGTGCACACACTGCAGGATATCTATGAACATCCCACACATACAAACACACACCCACACACACAGCGTGTTTTGTGCGAGGGCAAGACCAGTGACTGAGGTTTTGATTAGTACAGAGCAGACAGTGTGCTTCACCGCTTCAAGATTTGCCTCCAAGTTCTCCTCACCCTGACTTCACAATACTGTTTATGGTGTAAATGGAGTGCGCATTGCCAATCACAGCCAGCTGTCATTCTGGTTGCCCCTTTGAGTGGGAGGGGCTTGCCACACTCAGTGGTTCCTCATTCTGGGTTGGGCAATGCTCGTTGACTTCCTCCAAGCTGTCCTCAACAGGGAGGCTGCAGTCACAGGGGAGCTGTGATTGGAGCTCCTCTTGGGGCGTGGCATTGGTGTAGGGAAGCTCTGATTGGTCGTCTGTGTGTAACAGGCTGTTCTGGCTGGATAGCTCCGTGCACTCTGTCTCATTCACAAGGCTGCCCTCGGACGGCTGCTCCCCTTGGTCTTCCAGGTCGGGGAGGTTGAGTTCCCTTGGCAACGATATGCTCCTGTGACGACTCCAGAGCTTGTGGAGTTCGGTAACCTCTGAAATGCTGCTGCTGTTGCCGCTGTCGCGGAAGCTGGCCAACGGTGGACGGACTTTCACTCCAGTCACTGTTACAGAGCCCTCAATGGCCTTACGCAGCTACAGACAGGCATAGTGATTAAATCCTTCAGCTCAATATACTGAATGTGCATTAAAGGAATAGTTCACCCAATAGTTGTTCCAAACCCATATGATTTACTTTCTTCCATGAACCACAAAATATTGTGGCTACGTTGATAACATCAGACCTCATTAGTTCTGGTGACATGGCATCATGACGAAGCCGATGTATTGTTGTTTATCAGTGATTTCATTTAAGATTGAATAATGACTTGATTGACTGATTGTATGGCTTCATAAGACTTATATATTGGAATATATTGCATGTGTCATATCGATTGCTTTTACTGTGGCTTTAAGATGGGTTTTTATGTCCTTTTTGGAGCTTGACAGACTGGAGTCACTGTTCACATTTATTAAATGGCAAATAAACCATGTAAAGACTTATTTAAAATGAATCCTTTTGCATTCCATAAAAAACTGATATGGATTTGGAGTGATATTAGGGTAAGTAATTAATCACATGAACTATCCCTTTAAAAGCTGTATTTTATTTGCATTAAAAAAAATCATTGATATAACAGTGATAATGTTCTTTGCAAGATTTTACAGTAAAAAGGCAATAAGGCAATGAATCTCTCTCATGCATAAAGACAACATAATAAAAGAATACAATCAAACAAACCTCCTTTAATGAGACAACCCCAACTAGACGGCCGGTGCTGGTGACATAAGCATGATCCAGGCCAAGTAGTGAGAAAATAGTGTGTGTCTGTAACACACAAAAGGACAGAGATAAATGGATGAAGTTCTTGCTTCATTGAAGGGCAACTGTGATAACAGAAATGTCTTGTTAGTTTTCCAAATAAAAATTTTTCCCACGTGAAGCACAGAGAAGAGCGTTTATTTCCTTTCCTCCTGAGAACTCGACTTTCTAAAAAGCCTTTAAAACATTAACAGTACCTTGTGAATGACTGCCTCATGTTTCACTGATCTTGTTTATGATACTGTAAGTCCTTACCTTATGCAAAGATGTCCGCTCCACCAGCTGAAAGGGGGCGGGGTCTATTTTACAATTGTTGAAATCTACAGCCTCATCCAACTGTTGCTCTTCCCACACTGATATCTGTCAAAAAAATTAATTGAGCAATTGAGCAACATCTTTTAAAAAGGTAAAAAACAGATGGGGTAATTTTATGTGAGACTTTATGAAATGTATGCAATATCATAAGATGCAGGCCATAAAAGATGAAGAAGCTACAGAGTTAGCTTAGTTATGTGTCCTCCAAACCAGGCGCATACAATATGAAGCTATTAATATAAAGATATTTTTTTGTATAAGCAATGACCGACAGAACATTTTGTCAGTTGCAAGGTTTATATTATAAAACACCACCCACAGTGAAATCTCACTGGGACAAATGTGATCCAGATTCACATGACTATATTAAACATCAAATATGTTTTTATTGGCTGTGATTGTGTTGTGATGTGCAGCATTTTTGCTTTCAGTGTGGGCGAATAACTTGTACTCCTATTAGGGGCCGTTTATAATGAACACGTTTTTGCAATTGTTTTTCTACGTAAACGTGTGCTAGATGACTTTTTTTAGATAATGTGTCAAGTTAAAAAGAACTTCAACTTTTAAAAAATGTCTTGACACCTGCGTTTTTCTCCATTCATTGCAAGAACACGTTTGGTCTGAACGATCCCTTAAGCCACGTCCATACCCATACATTTTCCTTTTAAAAAGCATTGATTTTACTACATTAATGCTTCTCGTCCACACTGGAAAAAAGCGCTCTTCCTAACCGCAAACATTAAAACTATGAATTCAGGAGTTTTCAAACTTCAATAGATTAGTGTGGACGTGGCCTTAGTTGTACAAAAAAATCTATGTTCTAGAACACATGCTATAATGGAATAGAAAATGGAAGCATTGACAATACCTTGGAATGTGTGATTACACCACTGATACACTTTACAAGAATCTTAGATCATTATGAATGGTTATTAGGGGCATATGACATCTTGATTCAGTAAGTCTTTATCAGTAAACACAGTAAGTTTACCTCTGCTGTTGACATGTCATCTCCTACATCAGGAGTGTCCTGAAAACGAGTTAGAGTTAAACATAGAAATGCACTATATTGTCCCTTGCATATACTCGCCTCTACAAATGATCATGCAGTTCATTTTGTTCACAAGACAAGCAACACATACTTATGTAATCTACCGATGCAACTCAAGATTTACTAAACACACTGTAAGCAAGCTTAAGCAATACATTAAACGCAGCCCAGGGGAGGGTAAGGGAGATTGGATATCATTAAGAAGGCAATAAAGAAATAAAACAGGGAATAGCTTTTGCAAAAGGTTGTTAAATTGGTTGGAGAGTTTAAAGCATGAGGTTAAATTGGGCTTCAATCTGAAGCTTTGTTGAAAAGAAACAGTGCTACCCATGAAATTTCCTGACATCCATCTTTAGGTATATGGACATATGAAGCTCCTAGGCTCGTTTTCAATCTTGACAACCGCAAAAACCAAACCATGCGTCACACAAACGCACTCATCCCATGAGAGACAAATCAATTTCATAACATGGCATGAATCATCTTGTGAGTCAGCTTGTTCCCTGTTCCCTAGAGGGAAAGTACTAAAGTGGAGCAGAGTTATCAATACAGTGCACAGACAGAACTCAATAAGGCCTCTGTGCTGTACAGGCCCTATTGACTGTGCCACTGCCACCCCCATTAATGCATGTTTGTGGGTAGCTGAAGAAAGGGTCTCTGCTGCAGCTCTCTTACCGCCATGTTTATCTTCACACGTTTGGGCCTCTTGCTCCTCTTAGGAGCCATGGGGCCAGCATTGCTCTTTCAGACAGAACAGAAAAAGGAGGAGCATAAAGCATTAGTGCAACTTTAATGCAACGCTCCCTCAACAGCTGTACCTTCAACATTAACTATTATCAAGGGACACTGTTAGAGTCAAACATTGCTCTTCAAAATTGAAAGGCAGAAAAGGGTGATGTATGACAAATGGAACAGCCAAAATCCCTCGTTATTGCTCGGCTGACAGAACATTCCCTTCACGCTGGTCAACAGATGCCGCTTGATAAGAGCATTCCTGTGGGAACCTAGTTTAGCGGGAGGTGAAAACTTTACAGAGTTATAATGAACAACAGACAAAAAGCTTTGCTCACACCAGGGATATTATAGTTTTGATTTGTTTAATTTAAAGCTAAAGTGTGTCACTTTTTCGATTTTAAAATACTTTCTTCTATTCCAGCTTATTATGCAGAGACAACTATAAAACTGAAAAACAGAAAACTGTAAACACTGTGTCTCAATGGCGCTATAAACCTTTTTTATTTGTTTGTTTGAGTTGCCCATCCAGCCTGACACAACAACATTGGTTCGACCAATGGCATAGGTTGGGGGCGAGACAATCTGTTTGTTTGATTTACGGCAAAGGGGTGTAGTGTTCGAAAAAGCTGTGTGAAAACAATGTTTATTTTTGCAATTCTTTTTTCATTAAGTTATGCTAGTATATGCTATAGTAATATCTGCTAGTGCAGATATTTTTATTTCTGTTATATTTTCATTTCATCATTATGATTTAGATTTCTTCGGATTTCACTCTCTGACTGTTAGTTTAGCTATAGTTTTATGTGTTTTCTAGTTTCAGTTTAGATACTTTTTATTGTAGCTTTGGTATTTAAAGGGATAGTTCAATTCTCTCATCATTTACTCACCCTCATGCCATCCAAGATGTGAATGACCTTCTTCTGAACACAAACACAAATCCAAAAACCACAAAAGCAGCATAAAAGTAATCTCTTTGACTCCAGTGGTTAAATCTGTGTCTTCAGAAGTGGATATAATAGGTGTGGTTGAGAAACAGATCAATATTTAAGTCCTTTCTTTCTATAAATTCTCCTCCCTGACCAGTAGGTTACGATATGCATGAAGAATGTGAGTCACCAAAAATAAAAGATTTTGAATGTAAAAAGGGGAGCTTGATATTAAAAAAAGGACTTAAATATTGATCTGTTTCTCACCCACACTTTCAAAGATATGGATTTAACACTAGAACTACCACGGCGGTCATTTTGACCGTTTTTAAATTTTGCAATGTAATAACTTTGTTGAAATAAAACCCATATAACCATAGGACCATGACTTTTCTTAAATGTGCATATATTTTATTCTAACGTTGTTATTTTACAAAAATTTCAAAACAAAAAAGAGTTCTGAGTATTTCTACCTTGAATGGCCATAACAGTAATTTTGACTGCACGCATTTCAGCGTTTGCTATGTAAAGGAACAAAGGGCGCTGTTCACCACGGAAGTGCTGAGAAGTGACAATGCAAAGCTCACAGTCTATCGGTGCAAAAGAAGGAAAGCACTTGCCATCACAAGTGGCCAAAAGGCTAAACCAGAGACAGTCACAGTTCGGAGTAGATGTGCTAGATCAAATGGCGAGGAAATACTCTGTGAAAGCACCCACACGTAGATGGCCAATGGCTGTGTTTTATAATACCCTTGACCTGGCTGCGATAAATGCTTCCATCATGTTCAAGAAATGCACAAATGAGAGAATGTCACGGAGGAACTTCATAATGTGACTGGCAAATGAACTTCGCTACGGCCATGTGAGAGCAAAAGCCACACAGCTGATGGTGCGAGGACCCGGGCAGGAGCAGCTACAGATGGAGAGGGGAAGGCAGTGCCAAGTGTGGAGAAACTGCAAGAAAAACAAAACTAAGTACACTTGTGATAAATGTCAAAAGGTAGTGTGCCATTTTGGCCATTTTGGGTTAGGCCTATATGTGTTTCATACATGTCTAAGGTTTTACTATGCCTTGAAATACACATTGGTAAAGTTTTTATAAGCTATTGTATTGATTTGTTTTTATTTTACAAAGAAAATAATAGAATATAAATAATAACATTTTTATCTGTAATTAGCTACAATAGCAAGTTCTGTGGTTGTCGATGAACTAATACATTTTCACATTCATTAGAATTGAAATTTCGTGTCCTGGTGTTTATTATTAATATAACTGATTCATTTATTCGTGGATTTTGATTCCAGTGGTGGCTGCATAGGATTGTTTCCGATTCGCGTTCAAACATTTCCAGTAACTCCAGAGCGTTGTAAAGTCCAAAAGTCAACATGTTTTGAAAAAAAATAGAAGTAATAATTTCCAAAATTCACAACATGTTTTTATCTAATGAAATATTCTGCCTCAATCCACGTTTGTTGGCGTTTTGACTTTCAAAAACATTTTCACTGTGGTGAAAAAACTTGCTGGACACAAAGCGAGGTACGCACCTTCCGGGGCAGTCTAGCAGCTAATATATATATATATATATATATATATATATTAGTATAGTCTAGCACTATTATATATTATAAAAAAGATCGTATTATGTAGACCTATCTGCGTTCGTTTGGTGCTCCGTGCTCCATTTAATCCATATTATTCTATTTTATTCATATTGAGGATTTTGTTCGAGGATTTCAAATTTTTTTAGGGTGATGACGTCATAAAATATGACGACAGACATTAGAAGCTTCATTCTAAAACCTCAATAGAAGTTTCGAATGTAATTATGCACATGACATGAAAAAAAAATGACATTTGGTACAGTCTAGTATGAATGGTCAGAATGACCGCTATGGCCATTCTAGTAGTTGTAGAATTCCGGTAGTTCTAGTGTTAACCACTGGAGTTGCATGGAATACTTTTATGCTGCCTTAAAGTGCTTTTTGGACCTTCAAAGTTCTGACCACCATTTGTTTGCATTGTTTGGACCTATAGAGCTGAAATATTCTTTTTAAAATCTTCCTCTGTGTTCTGCAGAAGAAAGAAAGTCATAAACATCTGGGATGCATGAGGGTAAATGATAAGAGAATTTTCATTTTTGGGGGAACTATCCCTTTAAGGGCTGCCAAGGTAAAGCTGAAGTGTGTAATGTCTGCGCCACTGTACAGAATGAATACAACCCCCGTCTGCTATTGATTGGACAAACATTGGCTGAGTCAATGTTGCTGTGTCGGGCTGGACGAGCCGCTCAAAACAGAATTTGTGTTGCGCCACATTAACACAGATTTTGTAGTTTTCAACTAAATTAACCAACATATGGCTCACTTTTAGTTGTCTGCATATTAAGCTGAGATAGGAGATAGTAGTTAAACACCAAAAAAGTTACACTTTAGCTTTAATTAATTAACAAATATCAATAAAATATGTTTAATAGAGTTACATAAGACACTTGCTTTCATTATGGAAAGAGAGGATAATAAACTAAATATTATGCCTCTGCTCATGTCTGTCATGACATCTCGCCACGGTGATGAACTCATGAGAGAGTATTTGCATCAGAGGTTTGCTCATTCAATACATAAAGAATGCCAAATGTAAGCAAATATGAGTGAATTTAGACACTGCTGTAGAAACTACTGCACTTTGTGACACAATGTGACTGTTACATCCATGATAACAGAAAACTATTTGGAATCTGCTCCCACCATTCACACTGAAATGGCATTTTTAAAAATCAGATTATAAACATATCTCAAACAACATATTTATAGAATCAGAATCAGAATCAGAATGAGCTATATTGCCAAGTGTTTTTTTGGTGATAGGAGAAACAAGTGCACACAGAACATTAGAGTGAGACACAGAATATAAAACAAGGTAAGAATATAAATAGACATACAAATAATAGTACAAATAACAGAATGACATATGTACATGTGCTAATGTATGTGCAAGGTGTATGTACACCTTTTAATTAAATCGGAGTTAATTTACATATGTACATGAGATATTTATTTACACTATTGCACTATGGGGGAGTCCTGAGGCAGTTTAATTCTTCATGTGGAAAATGGCCTGAGGGTAGAAACTGTTCTTGTGCCTGGATGTCCTAGTGCTTGATGCTCTGTAGTGCTGGCCAGAGGGCAACCGTTCAAAGAGGGAGTGGGCAGGGTGTTTCTCACTCTGAAGATATACAGGTCATGGAGAGGGGCAGGGGGCAACAGTAATCCTCTCAGCAGTCCTGACTATCCGTTGTAGTTTCCTTCTGTCAGATTGGTGCTGAACCAAACCAGACAGTTATATATGTACACAGGACAGACTCAATGACGGTCGAGTAGATCTGTATCAGCTGCTCCAGTGGCAGGTTGAACTTCCTCAGCTGGCGAAGGAAGTACATCCTCTGCTGAGCCTTCTTCACAATGGAGTCCATGTGGGTGTCCCTCTTCAGGTCCTGAGAGATGTAGAGCCCAAGAACCTGAATGACTCCACTGCTACCACAGTGCTGTTCAGGATGTTGGGGTGGGGGGGATTTCTCCTGAAGTCCACTATCAGCTCCACTGTTTTGAGTGTGTTCAGCTCATCAACCTCCCATCTGAATGCAGACTCGTAACCGTAGCGGATGAGGCAGATGACCGTGGTGTTGTCTGCAAACTTCAGGAGCTTGACAGTGGGGTCTTTTGCAGTGCAGTGATAAATGTACAGGTAGAAGAGCAGTGGAGAGAGAATGCATCCCTGAGGAGCACCAGAGCTAATAGTGAGGGTCCTGGATGTGGGTCTCACTAGCTGCTGCCTATCTGTCAGAAAGCTGGTGATCCATCAACAGACTGGGGTGGGCATGGGGATCTGGGTCGGTTTGGTTGAGAAAAGATCAGGCATGATGGTATTGAAGTCTGAGCTGTGAAGTCCACAAATAGGATCCTTGCATAAGTCCCAGGTATGTCGAGGTGTTGCAGGATATAGTGCAGTCCCATGTTGACAGCATCATCTACAGACCTATTTGCTCAGTAAGCAAACTGAAGGGGGCCCAGCAGGGGTCCAGTGATGTCCTTCAGGTAGGCCAAAACCAGTCTCTCAAACAACTTCATGACCACAAACGTGAGAGCGACAGGTCTGTAGTTAATAATGGCACAGGTCTGTAGTTAATTCCACTGCACGTTACGGTTCGACTCGCCTCAATCCTACTCGCTTTATGTTTCTGAGCTTGCATTTCCACTGCAGTTTAGTGCCATCTCAACGTGGGTGGGATTATTGGCTGATTGTCATAGTTGCACCACCTCTACTGCCGTGACATCATCTTAAACACGACACAAACTGACCAAAACAATAACACGACTGCTAGCTGTTAGCTACTAGCTCATTGTGCTGCATGAAGCAGTTGTTGCATTAGTTGGTTTAGTTAATTAAATAAAGTTAAGCTTTCAAGCAGAGTATAGAGTTAACGTAACAAAATGTACCATCCTCCATCGTGGCTGAGTCAAGGGCACTCTCCCTCCCATTGCTCGCCGGTTTAGATAGCGTCCATTTGGTCAAACCACTTCCACTTTTCCTTGATGGTTCTGTAGTCCCTTTTTTTAGTTCAAGTTCAAGTTTAAGTTTGTAGTTCAAGTTTTTTTTTTCACTTTTCCCTACACTGTTGGTAGGCATGGTGGTAGCTGTGTACGGCCAACAGCTGAGACACTTCCTGAGAGACTTTTTAATTTCATTCATCGTTAACGAGTGGACAGTCTGCACCTCGTTTATTGACCATGGCGTGGTTTATTTAGGTTTATTGACCTCGACCGAGGTTGTACTAAAAAAGTATCAGGTACCAGGTACTATCCACAGTGGAAAACCCCAAAAAAGTGTGCAGAGTCGAGTTATACTGTGAAGTGGAAAATCCCCATAAGTCTTGTGATGGGTCCAGTTGGTCAGAGCAGACTTTCAGACAGGCAGATGAAACACCGTCTGGGCCTGAAGCTTTCCTACACTACCGGTCAAAAGTTTTGAAACACTTGCTCATTCTTTATTATAATTTTATTTAATTTTTTTCACATTTTAGAATAATAGTAAAGTCATCAAATCTACGGATTAACATAAATGGAACAATGGGAATTATGTTGTGACTAAACAAAATCCAAAATAAATCAAAACTGTGTTATATTTTAGCATCTTATGCTATATTAGTCACCCTTTGCCTAGAATTTGCAGACATGTTCTCTTGACATTTTCTCAACCAACTTCTTGAGGTATCACCCTGGGATGCTTTTTAATCAGTATGGAAGGTGTTCCCATCTATGTTGGGCACTTATTGGCTGCTTTTCTTTTTTATTTGGTCCAAGTCATCAATTTCAAAAACTTTTTTTTAATTACATTTTAGTTTATAATGAAATAAATGAATATGGTGGCACAATTATATTTTTGTCTACAAAACTAATTTCAAACATTTAATCATATGCCTTCAGATAAAAAGAGAAATGAGAAACATTTCAGTCAAGTGTTTCAAAACATTTGACCGGTAGTGTAGTCTTTTGTTTCCATAAGACCTGGCACACATCCTTCTCACAGATCATAAATGCAGATTGAGTAGTAGGTGGGGGGAGGAGGGGGGTTCCAGGAGGTGTTGGTGTGTGTGTGTGTGAAGTGAAGATCAGAGTGGGGGAGGGGTGCAACCTGCAGTTCATCAGCCATTAGTTGACTCTCTACATTGCAAGGGTGAGGTGTCATATACTTGGTAATGCTTTTCAGGCCTTTCCACACAGATACAGGATTGTTGGCTGAAAAATGGTCAGCTTTTCAGAGCTGCTTCTTTTAACCCTCTGGGGCTGGCACGTCCTGGTGGATATTTTCATCATTACAGCAGAAACAACTTAAAATACTCCGTCATTTTTGGGTATACAGATAAGTGTAAGACATTATTAGAGACTATAAAGGGTCTACTTTTATTTGTGTACACTCATAATAACAATGAAACTTTGTGCTTTTGTAAAATAAAGAAAATAAAAAGGGTGAGCTTTCAGCAGTCTCTGTGTTCACGAGCATATATCTGAAACACGCCACAAAAATTGAAACTGAAACTCTGCGCATACTTATCACACAAACATGAAACATATGTCTAAAGAAAGCTTTAAATGTCTACTTTTTAATAAACCAATTCAAATTTAAAACAAATATTCTCCTGCAACGCAATCTGTTTCAAAGTGATGTACAGTTTTTACTGGTCTATCTAATTATCTGTAATGTGATCCCACCCACCAGCAGAGTGCGCCATTCATACGCTAATGTGCTGAGACGATCAACACAAATGTACACGCCCCCCACTGTGAGGTTGTAAACACATTTCATTCATTTTTATGTGCGTTTGCAACGATACACAATTGAAAAAGCTCCAGGAATGTATGGAAGAGTTAACATTTTCCTCAGAAGAAGAGCGGGACTCCGATGAACATTTGTATTTTGAAGAGACTTGATCCAGCCGAGGATACAAATTCGGACGAGTAAGTCATTTAGTTTTCATTAGTTGACATGCTATTTTATATAAACTTGAACATATTTTACTAGTGGGAGTGATTCTAGACTTGCCAGCCAGGATTCACAGTATTGAAATTTGAAATATGTCCTAATAAGCAAGTTTTAGTTACATTTAAATGCTGTTTCGGCTAAAGCAGGCATTTCAATTGTATGCTGTATAATATAAATATGATATGTAATATGATGTAAAAATAATATGAATGTTTCGATTATATTTTAACTAGTGTTTATGCTGCCTCATTATCATCAACAAAGCTTGTGCTTGCAAATATGTGTTCAGGTTAAATGAGTAAAATGTACTTTAAATATGCCCATATTAGAAAATCACCATCTTATAATGATTTCTGAAGGATCATGTGACACTGAAGACTGCAGTAATGATGCTGAAAATTATGCTTTGATCACAAATTGCATTTGACAATATATTTAAATAGAAAGCTGTTCTTTTAAACTGTAAAAAGAGTTCAGAATATCAATGTTGTTTCTGTATTTTGGATCAAATAAATCCAGTCTTGGTGAGCAGAAGAGACTTCTTTTAACGGTAGTGTAGGTCTAAAATTAAGTAAAGTCTTTATGTAAAGAAAATATATAGTCAGATTACTTCTTTTAACTTAAAACTTGATTTGGATCATTGAGTCTCCTCACATTCATTCTCTTTCTGTCACATTCCTCATTGATAGGCCCAGGGGAATGGTCTTTTTTCTCTCAGGTGTGAATTGCAATCCATATTCATGATCATTCACGCCTCCTTCAACACTAAAATTGTCTTACAAAAGTTAAATTACTATATTGTTTTGTATGAATGAGTGATCAGGATGGTTTTCACATCATTTTGTAGCAAAAACTCTAGGCTACAAGATCCAGTTCTCAAAAGTCTTGTGGAGAAATGTTTAGTATGTGTTATATGACCTTATTTCAGTGACTTAAAATTTTTGTTTTTTCAAAAACCATGCATAAACATTATTTTCTCAAAAATACAAACATATACACACATGTTGCTCACATATTATTGTAGCCCTGTTTGTGCTGAATACAGTGTTTTCAGACTTTAGCCATTAATATGGTTTTAAGCAACTGTAAAAAGCACAAATGTCAAGGCATGTCAAAACTTCTCCAGGGCCCAAAATACCCTCAGACCCCAGAGGGTTAACCACTCTGATTTCCTTAGTCAATGTGTTCCTGGCCTGGTTGTACAATATTTTATCCCCACTTCTGTAAGCATCCTCTTTGGCATGACAAAGCTGTCTGAGTATTCCTGTAAACCATGGTTTATCGTTATTGAATGATAAAAATGTCCTAGTGGGGATGCACATATGTCTCACCTTTGGACTCTTACAGAAGCTGATATATGATGCCACAGTACCTGTGAACTCGTCCAGGTCTGTGGCTGCAGCTATAAAAACACTCCAATCAGTGCAGTCAAAGCAGGCTTGTAGTTCCATCTCTACTTCTTTGGTCCAGTCTTTACAGTCCTTACTACAGGCTTAGCTGATTTTAGTTTCTGCTTGTAGGTCAGAAGATGATGAACCAGACAGCGATCAGATAGTCTTAAAGTTGCACACGGGACAGAGCGATATACATCCTTTACAGTGGTTTAGCAGTGGTCCAGTATATTTCTGTCTCTGGTGGGGCATGTGATGTGTTGTTTGAATTTTGGCAGTTCACAAGTGAGGTTAGCTTTATTAAAATCTCCCAGAATAATAATAAGAGAGTCCGGGTGTTGTTGCTCTGTGTCTGTGATGTGATCAGCCAGCTGTTGCAAAGCTGCATTCATGCACGCTTGCGGCGGGATGTAAACATTCACCAGAAGGAATTAAGAAAATTCCCGCAGTGAGTACAAAGGCTTACAGTTGATGAAGAGCGCTTCTAAATTACCACAGCACATATTCTACAATGCTGTTACATCTGTACACCAACTTTCGTTGATGTAAAAGCATGTTCCACCGCCTCTCATTTCCCCCAATAGAACAGCTGAAAGCCCTGCAAAAGTAACATGCTATCCAGGATGACTTAATTCAGTCAGGTTTCTGTGTAACACAGAACAGCAGAGTTAGAAAAGTCCTTATTTGTTTGAGTGAGCTGAAGCAGTTTATCCATTTTGTTGGCAAGGGAGCGGACATTCGCCAGTTGAATACTTGGCAGCGGAGTCCCAAAGCCACGTTGAAGAAGCTTCACAAGCGTGCCGGCTCTCTTCCCTCACGTGCGTCTTTTGGATCACTTGTAGAGCACCGCTGCGCCTCCAACTATGATGTCTAATAAAACGTCCGAATAATCAAATGGCTGCAAGAAATTACAAGGTATGCTCTGCCAAATATTCAGCAATTCATCCCTGGTGAAACTGATCAGGACAAAAAGAGTGACAAAAAAAAAGACAAACAAACAAAAGTAACAAAAATGGTAGAGAGCTCCACACCGAAGCAGCCATCCTGCGCGCCATCTTCCCATTGTGTGTTTTGGATCGTGTTTGTAACAATAGGACTTCATCTAGTTTTTTTGCTGTTCAGACTACAATCAACTTAACGAATTATGCAAAAAAATCGTATTTTTGGACAAAGCCTAAGACAAGGTTTGAAACATGAAGGAAGTAAATCAAACAAGACATTTTAGGCTAATTCTGAAGCTGCTTTGCCAGATGGATCCACTTATGATTCTTGCCCCATATTCATTCTCTAAACACCTGTAAAAACTACAGCAATATAAGTGCTTCATTTCACCCACTCTCCCTAGAGAGCCATCTTACCTCGACTACCTCATTTACAGGTTCCCTGGTGGAGAGATTTGGAGTGCCTGCAAAAAGAGGAGTGATTAGATTAGCACAAGATGGATACAAGAGGTTCGTTGAGAGAATGAAACAGCAGAACACGGCTTACAAGCGTGGGAGTTTAAATGTATGAGTAAGTGTTAAATACACACTATTCAGTGACTCTGTGTTGCTGATCGCAGACACTGTCTTCAGGGCAGACTTGAGGGGGATCTGAGAGTTAGTCAGAGTGGGGCTGTAGGAGGACTCTTCAGTGGAGATCTAGAGAAAGACAGTCTGTTAGATCCACATATTAACAAGGTTAATTACTAACATACTCCCTTCACATACTAACAAATGTAGTGCTGCTAATCAGCATTGTCTGCCTGCCATGCATTTCCCTCTTTGCAATGACTGATATAGAAAACAAAAACAAAAGAAAACTGGGCGTTGTGACATTAAGATTAATTTGTTCTTCTTGTGAAATATACACAGCTGAGAACCACAGACTTAAAAAACAAATGTTACAATAAGGCTGAACATAATTAAAGTAATATGTCACCCCAAAGAGAAAATTCTGTAATTGTTTATGCATCCTCAAGTTATTTCAAACCAGAATGCTGTTATTTTTTACCATTGCTATATTCTGCCGTACAATAGCTTTGTGTGAGGAACACACAAAAATGAAGTTTCTTCTTTACTGGAAATCTTCTGCTCTCAGATCTCATTCTCAATTCTGCATGTTCGAACTTGGCTGTCATGTTTGATCACAAAACACACACAAACAAATGCAGTTTTGGCATCGAATTGGTCATGATGCAACAAGGCACCATTCTGGATAGACTGATCTCACTGTGAATTCGGCAACAATAGGTTGAAAGTTCATCTTCAGCTGAAATCAGTCTGTGCTTACCGAAATTCAAACTGCCAACCACAGTTGCCAAGGCTGGAAGTGTTGTTGAACAACATGTTTAACAAGTGTTGTTGGGCATGCAAAAAGCGAGTTGTAAAGCAAGTTATTTTTAGCTGTAATTGACGTAATACAGTCAACAGTCATGCATTACAGCCTAAATCAAACCCCAACCCTGAGCCTAACCCTCAGTGGAGTAAAATTTTTATTTTAGAGTGAAAATGCCATCTCTGAATCACTATCGCCATTATTTCTGAGCATGATTATTCCTGGTATTCATGGGTCGAGAACCCGTCCCTGATGCTGCTCTCGCAACATGCTATCAGTAGTGTCATAGGAAAAGTTAAAAAAATTTGAATTGATGCAAAAATGTATCATGGGAGAAGGTGCTTGTCAGTAACTCTTTGGCGAGATTTAAGGGTACTGGAACATTAGGTAGCAACATGTCGACTCAGAGTAATCGTGTGATGGAAAATAACAGCATATGGTTAAACTACATGAGGATGAGTAGATCTTTTTTTGCATAGATCTACATTTATGTCTGATTAATCTAAAACTAAATAAATAAATAAACAGGGGGGTAAGTACAGTTGCTTCATTGGCCTGTCATTCCTGTCTTTTTAAATAAGACTGGCATCTTCAGTGTAAACCTCATACCAGGAAGCGTATGCCATGGGCAGTCTTGGGGGGAGAATCCTGGGAGAGCGTGGGCACATGGGTGCCGTTGTCCTGGGTACGCTCTCTCAAGTACTCCAGTCTGCGAGCACGTCCGAGCTGCTGTGAGAGTAGAGATTGCAGCTGAGAACGCTCCATAGAACCCAGCAGGATCATGGACTCTGGAGCCAGGTGGGGACACAGGCAGGGGAGACAGCAGAGAGACCAGAGAGAGAGGGAAAGAGAGAGAAAGAGAGAAGTGAGAGAGACACTTCAGGAGAGCTGGAGCAATGGAGGATAGCTGGAGGAATGGAGGATAGCAAAGGGAAATGGAGGGAGGGTGGGAAAGGAGATGGATAAGGTAAAGAATGTGTCTGTCACTGGGTTAGATGTGTAATTATGGGAAAATATTTCCATCTGTGAGCTTTAATTTAGGAACTTCAATAAAAGGTGCTGTTTTCTGAAAAAACAAGAACTGTATTAAAGGCACAAAAGCATTCAACGTATATACAGCCACATCTTCAGCCATAGTTTATTTGCATTTTTCCTTACAGAACACTATCTGTTTTGAAGCATCATACAAACAACTCACACTAAACTGTTTCTTTACATTCTTCCAGATCATTTCCATTTCAGGCATCTACAACAACGAGGTCATCCTCACTGCAGGCTGTAGCGCAACGACGTAGTGGATTAAATCCACTACGTAGTTGATTTCTGTAATATACTGGATGTTTTTAAAGCACACACGCACAACTGGTAAATTACATTTGATTCTCTTTACAACTTGTTATAGTATTATCAGTATGACATATGGCTTATTCACAACTTTTGACAGGATTTATTAATGGCTAAATAAATGTTAGTCTTCTAGGGGAATACCAAGATCATTAATTGGCTGATTTTTGGCCAAGTAACCATACCGACCAAGACGAACTTCAAAACAGAATGCACTATTTGTTATTTGAAGACCAAACAAATCGCTTGACGAGTGCTGAGTGCTGATACACTTTCTCCTCTCCACCAATAGCAGTGTGTGGTGAGCATACTGGTGCACTATGGCTGCCGACGCATCATCCAGGTGGATGCTGCACACTGGTGGAGGTTGAGGAGAGTCCCCTGTTCACTATGTAAAGCGTTTTGAGTGTAGTGTCAAAAAAGCATTCTATAAATGTAATGTTCATTCATTACTATGTTAACATATTTCCTGTTGAAACAAATTTTGATCAAAGGGCTTGTCACTTTAAAAAAACTAAAATAGCCAATAGGCTTTACATCACAGCCATGAACAATGATTTGCATTATTTGCTGGGATGTGTTGCAGGTGGTATTAGGGGAAGTGACCTTCTCATTTTTGAGTGCATCTGTTTGGAAAAAACCTGTGTAATGCAAGATGGGTCATCCATATTTTTGGTCCATATTCCCAGAAGCGAAAAACTGTACATTTTAAATGTGTATCTGTGAAAGGTTAATTTTGTCAACGTACAATAGCATATAGATGGCTTCACTTCTAAAAGACAGACTAAAAGCCACATAGGTCCAATTTTCATTTCATGGGATTTAAGTAAAAAAATGTGTGACATGACAAATATAATATAATATAATATAATATAATATAATATAATATAATATAATATAATATAATATAATTTAATACACTCACCTAAAGGATTATTAGGAACACCTGTTCAATTTCTCATTAATGCAATTATCTAATCAACCAATCACATGGCAGTTGCTTCAATGCATTTAGGGGTGTGGTCCTGGTCAAGACAATCTCCTGAACTGAATGTCAGAATGGGAAAGAAAGGTGATTTAAGCAATTTTGAGCGTGGCATGGTTGTTGGTGCCAGACGGGCCGGTCTGAGTATTTCACAATCTGCTCAGTTACTGGGATTTTCACGCACAACCATTTCTAGGGTTTACAAAGAATGGTGTGAAAAGGGAAAAACATCCAGTATGCGGCAGTCCTGTGGGCGAAAATGCCTTGTTGATGCTAGAGGTCAGAGGAGAACGGGCCGACTGATTCAAGCTGATAGAAGAGCAACTTTGACTGAAATAACCACTCGTTACAACCGAGGTATGCAGCAAAGCATTTGTGAAGCCACAACACGCACAACCTTGAGGCGGATGGGCTAGAACAGCAGAAGACCCCACCGGGTACCACTCATCTCCACTACAAATAGGAAAAAGAGGCTACAATTTGCAAGAGCTCACCAAAATTGGACAGTTGAAGACTGGAAAAATGTTGCCTGGTCTGATGAGTCTCGATTTCTGTTGAGACATTCAGATGGTAGAGTCAGAATTTGGCGTAAACAGAATGAGAACATGGATCCATCATGCCTTGTTACCACTGTGCAGGCTGGTGGTGGTGGTGTAATGGTGTGGGGGATGTTTTCTTGGCACACTTTAGGCCCCTTAGTGCCAATTGGGCATCGTTTAAATGCCACAGCCTACCTGAGCATTGTTTCTGACCATGTCCATCCCTTTATGGCCACCATGTACCCATCCTCTGATGGCTACTTCCAACAGGATAATGCACCATGTCACAAAGCTTGAATCATTTCAAAGTGGTTTCTTGAACATGACAATGAGTTCACTGTACTAAAATGGCCCCCACAGTCACCAGATCTCAACCCAATAGAGCATCTTTGGGATGAGGTGGAACGGGAGCTTTGTGCCCTGGATGTGCATCCCACAAATCTCCATCAACTGCAAGATGCTATCCTATCAATATGGGCCAACATTTCTAAAGAATGCTTTCAGCACCTTGTTGAATCAATGCCACGTAGAATTAAGGCAGTTCTGAAGGCGAAAGGGGGTCAAACACAGTATTAGTATGGTGTTCCTAATAATCCTTTAGGTGAGTGTATAATATAATAATATGTATTGCATTATATCGGCCATTAGCAACCTTGCACTCTAGGTATCACCATTGAAAACCCACTTCGGTCAATCATTGCACCCTTCTTCCCAAAAATTGCTTCAGCAATTAAAGACTCCAATTGCAATGAGTGATGTGAGCAAAATTGTTCTTCCCATCTGAGTAAAATAATAATAATAATAAACATTAAAAGACTATTTTTGAATGTTAAAGGCAGTGGCCTTGACATCCATTCCATAAAGCTTAATCAGAACTCTCTCTTAAACTCTCTAAAATGTGAGATAGTGATTATGTATGAAGGACATATGCAGAAGGTGGACTAACTGAACAAAAACAAGAGCTCAATAATTCCCTTGATAAATGAATAGACATACAGGATTTTATATACAATATGTCTCACCTTTGGACTCCACCAGTGCAAGGGTTTTAAGCTGGCCTGTTACAAGAGCTTCCTGTAGGTCCCGATAAGAGGAAGAGAGAGTGATATATCGCACGTCTCTCACCATTATGTCCTCTACACGAATATTATATTTCCTACAGGTAAAAAAGAACAAGATGGGGAGTTAGCACTCAAAAGGCCAGGGGAATGATTTGAGATTTAAAAATAATATCAAGGGAAAATATAATAGCATAAGTTCTCACTCCTGTCCCCAGCCCAGCTCTGGCAGATAGGGAAGTTTCTGGATCCTGATGATGGAATCATATAAAGAAGGCTGCAGACTCTGAGCCACAGCATTGGCCAATATCACAGCGATCATCACAGGCAGGATGTGCGAGATTTGACCGGTCAGCTCAAACACAATGACAGCGGTGGACACAGTGTGAGTGACAGCACCAGAGAGAGCCGCCGCCCCTGTGGGAATCACCATTTCATTCCGCATCAAATTACAGTACAGCAGTCACCTACCGCAAAAGCCAACTGATTTCCTATTGTGCTCCTGACAAGCTTTCTGCTTCACTGCACAATGCAGTGCTACTGCTGAAGCCATTTCCACAAGCAAGATCTAATTTGGCTGTTGGTCTGTGTGGGTAAATGAAAAATGTATGACTCTTGCATACAACACCCCGCAGGTTCAATTACGTGTGTGAATAAGATATAGCCACGACGGGCTCAAACTGATTGAATTTGAAAGAAAACAAATGGACATCCTCGAGAATGTTGGCACAAAGGACGCTCTCACCTACAACTGCGTAACCGCCGGGAACTATTGGATATACTGTGCTGTCAGCATGTATCCCTTCAGGGAAGATGGCAGCCATGCTCTCACCAACCAGTCGACCGAATGCAGCGCCTATACAAGACAGACATAACATGCTACAGAAGTCCCAAAAAGTGTTTGGACACTTTTGTCACACTTCAGAATGCCTGAATGCCATTGCATTATATTCAAAATATCAAATGGCATCTGCAAACAAATTATGGAGAAATAACTTTTCTTTTAGTAATTCATTTTAAACAAGGTGATTTTGATTAATGTATGTAGTCAGTTCTCCTCAAGTTCACAAAGGTGTCCTAGCAATTTAACCACAGATGCAGTTCATCACATTAACCCTTGTGCAATCATCTGGACATTTTTGTCTTTTTCATTTTGCCGTTAATGCCAAGGTGTGTATGTTTTGGGGGAATTTTGATTTTTCAACCTCAGTTCCCATAATACATCTATAATACACAAAATAGTTACACCCAGGACCTTAAGCACAAAAATGTCCCCATTAAAACCCAATGAAACTGCAATATTTGATCTAAGGGCCATTAAAGCATAACATCATTAATTCTATGATATCATGCATTAATTCCAGAGCCCTGGCTTCAAAAATATATTTTTTAAAATATATTTTCCACCAGATGTTTAACCTATGGAGCAAATACATGCTTTTTTCCTTTTTTTCTGCTTGCTGTATTATAGAGCACCGCAGGCCAACTGAATAAATGATGCAGCTAAAATTGTTGGTATGGCTGCCAAAGTGTGTTTTGTATGTGTGTATTGAGAAATTTGTGTGTGTGTGTGTGTGTATGTGTGTGTAAAAAAACAACAGCGGCATTATATAAATAAAATGGCATTTAAAGGGTTAAAATACTGAAAATGAATTAATATTTGGTAGTTATGATCAGGACTGATATTGGTTAAAAAAATGTACAAATTAAAAGTGGAAAATAATATTAATGTATAATATTATGGCAGTTTTTTGACACAGACCTTTTTGTCCTCTAAGGATCTCTGAGTAACTTTTTTAAATTGACGCACAAGTGCTAACTATGAACACAGAGTTTCGCTACCAGAAAGTGTCCAAATACATACGTTTTGTCTTAATTTTGAACAATCTATCTATTGCTTTATAATTTGAAATCTAACATTCTTTTTGTTAAATGTTTTGCTTAAAAAGTGTTTGTTATAAACTGTACAAACAGTCATATATTTATAAGGGTGGCCTTAGTGTTCATAAACTTTGTTGGCATTTGGGTGTGACAAAAAACAAACAAAACAAGGCACATAAAATTGTTAACACATATATTACGAATACTTACATGAGATCAGAATCATTGACTCCACAAAAGAGCTGCAGTGATTTGACCACTTTATGCACAGTGTCTTTAGTCATTCAGACAGTGATGAAGGATGGAAATGGACGACATGATTGTGGGAAAATGAAAAACAACCATTTAGAAGAAATTAAAACATGGTGTGAATATGACAGCAACAAATTTTCAAACCTGCACACTCATGCAATAGTGGCTTGAAATGAAAAGCAAAAATAAAGCATATCCCACAGTGTTGTGGTATGACTGTGAAAAACACCCACACTATGCTATAATCACATACCAATGAGGAAAACCGGCATGAAGGCCCCACAAGGCACAGGCATCGTCGTGGCCAGAGCTGACATCCAGAACTGAGGAAAAACATTCAGAACCAACATTCAGATGGTCAAACACTTGATCAGAGGAGCATTGAAATACAGAAATTCAATATGATACATGATAGGTAGATAAATATGCAGACAGACGGATGGATGGATGGACGGACATACGAACAGATAGACGGATGGTGGACAGATGGATGGACAGAGATAAATAGACAGACGGACAGATAGACAGACGGACGGATGGGCAGACAGACAGACAAAAAGTGTATATTGTGAATGATTAATATCTATGGATGAATATATATTACATAAGGCTTACCTTCATGACAATGAAGAGCAAGAGTGTGATGAAAACACTGACTTGCGGGTGCTTCCAGGCTTCGGGTACATGACTGGCATACTCAAACTCCTCTGCAACACCTTGCTTGTACCAGGTCAGGTTGTCAAACAGTGCAACTAGTGACTCATGTTGAGTCAGCTAAATGAGGGGGCAGTGCTCTTTGTTAATTACAGATTTTGATCAGAAAATGTTTCAGATTGAGGTTCACTTAAAATTTAAATAATTGATTGTATTTCTTTATTTACAGACACAGGATTTTATGGTTGTGTTTCTTCTCAAAGAGAAAGTATAAGAATTCCTTATATACTGTAGACTGATGAAAGAAAGACATTGGGGAAACTGACACAAATGAGAATGACACACACAATAACAATCTGATACAACAGACCTGGCCTGCCATAAACTGTCCAAACCCTGGAGGAAAGGTAAGTGTGGACACGAGAAGAGTGACCACTGCAGGATACACTAGTCTTCTATAGGAAACAGAACATGGGAGAGAGAAATTAGTATTTCAAATTGATAGATGTCATCTCACATATTAGGACACATACAGTGGCAGCCAAAAGTTTGGAATAATGTATAGACTTTGCTCTTATGGAAAGAAATTGGCACTTTTATTCACCAAAGTGGCATTCAACTGATCACAATGTATAGTCAGGACATTAATAATGTGAAATATTACTATTGCAATTTGAATAGTTTTTTTTTTTCAACTTTGAAATACTTAAACTACTTCAAAGAGTTGTCTACATGTGCAGCAATGACAGCTTTGCAGATCCTTGACATTCCAGCTGTCAGTTTGTCCTGATACTCAGGTGACATTTCACCCCACGCTTCCTGTAGCACTTGCCATAGATGTGACTGTCTTGTTGGGCACTTCTCACGCACCTTACAGTCTAGCTGACCCCACAAAATCTCAATGGGGTTAAGATCCATAACACTCTTTTCCAATTATCTTTTGTACAATGTCTGGGTTTCTTTGTCCAATCTAACCTTTTCTTTTTGTTTTTCTGTTTCAAAAGTGTCTTCTTCTTTGCTATTCTTCCCATAAGGTCTGCACCCCTTAGTCTTCTCTTTACTGTTGTACATGAAACTGGTGTTGAGAGGGTAGAATTCAATGAAGCCGTCAGCTGAGGACATGTGAGGTGTCTTTCTCAAACTAGAGACTCTGATGCACTTATCCTCTTGTTTAGTTGTACATCTGGCCTTCCACATCTCTTTCTGTCCTTGTTAGAGCCGGCTGTCCTTTGTCTTTGAAGACTGTAGTGTAAACCTTTGTATAAAATCTTCAATTTCAAGCATTGTATAGCATTCTTAAAAACAATGACTGACTGACAGGTTTCTAGAGAAAGCTGTTTCTTTTTTTGCCATTTTTGACCTAATATTGACCTTAAGACAGCTTTCAACTGTGTTTGATATAATTGGAAGTGATTTTCTAGAACCAGTAAGGTGTTGGCGTGATGGCTGCTGGAAATGGGGTCTGTCTAGATTTGATAAAAATGACTTTTTTCAAATAGTGATTGTGTTGTTTTTTAGATGTTCCTGACTATACTTTGTGATCAGTTGAATGCCACTTTGGTGAATGAAAGTATCAATTTCCTTCCGAAACAGCTAAATATGTACATTATTCCAAACTTTTGGCAGCTGGCATATATTTATTTATAATGTTCTTTAAACCTGAAACAGAAAGCATATTTCCTGGTCACACGTCAAGTTAATCACAGACTACAAAGCATTAAACATAGAGTAAGTGCAGGAGTATATTGTTTTTCATATGAAAAACTCACTTTTTTAGCAAAAACTTGTTGATGATTTTCTGTTTCCTCATAGACTCCACTATCAGCCTGTTCAGGTAGACGAACAAAGCCCCTCCAAAACCACTGGCAATACTGAGAAAGAAAATCTGTAACATTACGTTTTCTGAAAAAATTACAAAGACATTGTACTTTCTATTTGACAGCAGATGGCATGGCAAACTAAGAATCACTGACAAGTTGGATTTTCAGCCTGGACAAGTAAAAAACTGGACATGTGAACCTTATTATTACAGCCTTGGTCACCTCAGCACAATTCTTATTGTGAAAGTAGAAACGTGAACCTTTTTAAACAAATGTTATTAGACTAGGCTACTGGTTTGCAGATCATTGGTGTCCTAACTGCCATAATTCAAGTCATCTAAATCACATTTGTTTACTAGAAAAAGGTCCCAAAGGCAAAACACATACCCGAGCACAACAAAAGCTGGAAGCTCTTGTAGGTCAAAGGGAAAGTCCAGTCGAAAGCGAGTTTTAAAGAGAGCCGTGATCGTCTCTGCAATTTGACAAAGGAAGCAAAAGCGAGAGAGAATGACAAAGTATGACATTTATGAAGAATGAATCATCTGATTGTGTTGGCTATCGTAACAGTATCTCTCCCTCACCCTCATCCTTATTCCACACTGCCAGCACCCTGAAGATAAAGGCACTGAAGGTTGCAGCGAAGAATCCTCTCCAGTAGTTCCTTACTGCAAAGAACGTTGATGTGACCTCAATACTAAACAGCACTCCTGCAACAAACACCGCACACTGCATGACATACAAATTTGGTCGCAGCTGAAAATATACAGGAGAATTGCACTGCCATAAATGTGATATGACGTTATCTGCAGTGGCCAGCTATGATCACAATGTCTGGTCTTACCTCCAATTGGGGCCGCAAAGCAACAGCCCACCCCCACTGCACAGGCGGCTGACAGCATCTCTGTGTTTCTCAGTTCGTTCTGTCAGATTAACAAGAAAACCAAATACATGCAAATCCCGCTTCAAACAACTGTCGCTGTGGCATTTTGCAGGCAGCCATTAGTGAAACGGAGTAATTACATTGACGGATACATGAAAACGACATGCTGAAAAAGGTATTGCTATGCACACAATTAAAAAAATGGACAAACACTGCTCTTTCATTCACTACACACCATTTTCATGAAGACTATCCTTCAGCAATTGAAGATTAAGTCCAATAGACTCTAAATTACAACAGACAATGAGCAACTGAAAGCAAAAATCACAAATGTGCAAGAAAACAAATTGAATTTTCATTTATTGTATAACATTCTCAAAATGGTCGACTGGATTACATGGACACACCCAGACATACACTATGCCTCCAAAAGTATGTGGACACCAGAACACCACATCAATACAGTATATGGTTGTTGAAGATTTAATAATAAATAAAAAAAACAACAACAACCAAACACAAATGGCCTTAAATCGGGAGTTGGTCCTCTTCCACTCCTCTCGGAAGGCTTGCTTTTAGATGTAGGAAAATAACTGCAAGGCTTTGACTACATTCAAACACAATAGCATCAGTGAGGTCAGGCACTGATGATGGGCGATTGGGCTGGAGTCTGCATTCCAAATTGATCCCTAAGGTGTTCAGTGGGGTTCAGGTCTGGGCTTTTGTCATGCCAGTCAAGTGTTTCCAAACAATATTGAATCAGTTGTTTTTTTTATCAGCATAATTATGCTGGAAATCGCCATGTTGCTTCAGAAAGTTCATGCACACTGGAATCAACCCCATTTAGCACCATCGGATGTTTTTACACCAAATCAAGTGGGAACATATTTTCCTCTATTCTCACTAGGAACCAGTGAGGACCAGGAAGTTATTGCATTCACATAAACAATAGTTGGCGCGACTCAGAGTTTCATTACTGCTATAAAACTACATTTGTACTACACTGATGTCTAAGTTTAGCGTTGGGGTTAGGGTGTAAAATTAATCTAATATGCATTCAGTTGATTGTATTAAATTATTTACAACTAAAAATACAACAATTTTAGCACCACTTTGTGGACATTTCACCTAAAAACTGGAGCACACATATTCAGCCACTGGGGGCAGTGATTCAATTTTCGGTAAGCACAGACTGATATCAGAAGCAAAACTTTAGATCTACTGTTGCTGAATTCGCAGAATGATCAGTCTGTCTATGGACCTCACTTTGTGCATAAGGGCTGCTGAAATACAAAAGTCACAACCCTACTAAAAATGTTTAAGGTGATTACATAAAATTGTTTGTCTAAATAGATTGCATGGCTGTATGCTTGATTTTCTGCACCTGCCAGAAATAGGTGTTGCTGAAATAGTAAAACCTGTCATAATTAGAAGGGGGTGTCCACATACTTTGGCCATATAGTGTATAAAAACCTGCATACCATCTTACCTTGTTTCCCTCAAAGGGCTCTTCCTTCAGCAGTAAATCAAAATAACACATATACAAGTAAGAATCTGAGCACAGTGTTCTTTTAAAGTCTTTCAAAGCTTAAAGTTCTTCTGTTGTTATGTGAATGAACACTCAGAGTGCATTTTGACATTGTCTAAACACTGAAAACAGCTTTAAAGGTGTTTTGAATTGCATTCCACTGAAAATTAAATTTTCAGCCAATGATCACCTCTGGCCTATATCTAAATGAGAGTATGTGGATGTGATTTATGAATGTTATCTCAATATTGACATTATCCTTTAAAGCCAGTATATCATCTAATTGGAGCTGATTCGTATCCTACTATCAAAAGTAACACCCACAGGTATGAGGTGTCAGGCAAATAATTACCAGCATGGCCTGTTAACCCAGACCATGCTGCCTGATTGACTGTGTAAACATGCAATTGACATTTGCCTAATTAAACAACCTTCAATTACAGTGAAACAGTTCAAATGTGTCATAATGTTTATGCTCTCTGATTTTCTGTCAAATTCATTCTGTACTAACAACATGTTATTGATCCGTTACCTAGTGGGCTGTGATTTCTCAAGTTGCTTGGCGGACAAAGTCTAGACTAGGTTTATTAGGAATCATTAAACAGAAAGTGGGCCGACTTGCATCATAATTTCCGAACAGCTCCATTCACTGTTCTTGTAGTAGTTCCCTTGAGAACTGATACCTTATGCACTCTGACTAATCACAGTCTATCAAAAAACCCTAGAGAATCAGCTGCTTGTTTGTATGATTTACGCAGATGAGACTGGAAGAACAAGGGCATAATGTTTCAGAGGCAGTGACATGTACAGCGTTGTTGCAAACACTAGTCATATTGGTAACACGTTAATAGGTCATTCATAAAAAGTAATTTAAAAGCATTCTATTTTCTTGAACTAGTTCATTTACGTTTAAATACTAATATTCTGTGGGAATCCACATTGAAAATCTGACGTTAAAAATATAATTTAAACCTGGAAATAAAAAAAGCTTAAATAGCATGATGTAATATGAATGAGAAATATATAAGATGTTGTACTGTTTTTAGTCACTAATCAAATGTAAGCACAATTGTGACTTTAACCATATTAATGCCTTTGTTTAAAATGTCATATTTCCTTGCATCAATTAAAGCAAGCAAGATGCTGTTTGGAACTTTTCCAAATCATTCTGGGATATCATGAATTATTAGACTTTGCATAGACTTGTGGAGTCCATGCCAGCTCGAGAGTATGCTGCCACTGAAGCACAAGGAGGCCATTTCAAATACTAAGTAATTCGGAAATTCTTGTTTATTTTTCTAGTTCACTCAAATTGTAATGCTGAAATTACAATATACTGCATAAGGTACTGACAAAAGGTTAGGGTGAGCATTTTTTTCAAAGAAAGTTTCTCACCATGTAGATTCCACCAAACAAAGCCATAAATTTGCTCAACAGAGCAGCACACAGACTGGCAACATGAACAAATGGTCCCTAGAGGATGCAAGAGAGAGAAGTAACAGATTACTTTTTATTACAGGGCAAAGACTTTAAGGTAAAGAGGTTTAGATTAGAATGCTTATCTAGGATCACATATCCCTTCTCACGTACCTCTTTGCCCAGAGGCATGCCACTGCCAAGGGCACAAGTTAAGCCAATCACTTTGGCGACAAATGTTTTGAAAGTGAGGTACTCTTTCAGCACCACACCTCGGAGGATGGTCTTCATCTCGGGGATCCCAGAGCCTAGGGGAAGGAAAGAAAAAGGGGGTTACAGAGAGACAACTACAGATCTGGGAAAACATAAAGGTCATTTGGTTTAAAGTGTGTGTGCACGTGCGTATCTCACCCACTGCCTGTGGTGCAAGTATTTGTGTGAAGCCAGCAGAGAAGGTGATGAGAACCACAGGGTAGGTGACCCAGGCCAGGTACTGCAGAAGCATATTACTATGCAGACCACCATACATCCACTTCTGTGCTGCAGACACCAACACACAGCATAATATTAGACCTGTGTAAAAACTACACCTCTAGGTGTACTTTTGATCCTTTACTTTATTGTTTTAAGTTTATAATACATTTTGTTGAAAAGGGGAAAAATTAGATCCTCCTTAATATCACTATTGTTTCTCCTAGACAGCAATGAGGTTAACATTTGCATAAGTCTCCTGCTTCTTAGAAAAGCCCCCAGTAATCTTATATGTGTCCTTTGGAGTTTGAGAATAGATCTCAACAATGTCTGTGTTCATATTTGCCAAGATTTCGATATGAACTCAAACCACAATTATCTTGGCCATGCTATACACATTAATTTTAAAAGATGGAGAAAAACTAGTATTATTTGACTGACCACTATGAGGGGGAGATCCACCTCATGTAGAATAAAATAGCTTTTTCTAAGACACTGGAGTGATCTTTTGTGATATTAATATTTTAAAAATGTTTGTCAAAAGTACCATTAATTTCTTTAGGTGTACAATTTCCACATTGAAGTAATATTTCACCCAAAAAGTATAATTCTCTTTTCATTTACTCACCAAAGAGATGTCAAGATTTATAGTGATAAAGGAGTTACATTTTGGTCTAATTCTCACCCCAAACAGAACGTATCCCTTCAGAAGACATGGATTATATCCTTTATATACTTTTAAGAGCTTCAAAGATTGAGACCCCATTGACTTGCATTGTTTGAAAAAAAACCCATCTCATATATCCTTAAAAAAATCTTTGTTTATGTTTCGGGAAGAAAGAAAGCCAAACGAGTTAGAAATGGAGTAAATGATGAGAGGGTTATCATTTTTGGATGAACTATTCCTTTAAGTGTGGAACAACACACTTAATGTACCTTCAAATGCTAGTCACGTTGCCTGCAACCTTAAATTTGCCCTTGATACTCCCTTAAAAAGCTCTTTTGTTAAGAGAATGATTTGTCACTCCACCATCCCTTGTAAATAAACTCATTCTTTAGCAAAAAGAGGTCAGTGAGTTGGCACCAATTCGTTGAGGCATTAATGTATCTTCCATCCCAGAATAAAAATACACACGATGACGAAACCCCACTGGAAAAAACAATACTTTACTGATTAAATGACACCATCTGTACTTTAATGGAACCCGGTCAAGCAGAAAATTGTCCTTTTCTTTCTTTCCATTCCTTTCTTCCACTCACCTTGCTGGCAGAAGGCAATAGTGTAGTCCATGGCCCAGCTGACCAATGCCATGAGAAGCCCCAGAAGGATGAGGAAGATCCAGTCTTCACCCACACGGGAAATCAGGAACTTCTTACACCGTGACGTACAGACTGCAGACAGAAGTTTGTTAAGAGTGCACGTTCACCATCCACACTTCTACTCTGCTTTATAGGTCAGCCTGTATTCACAATAGAGAGACAGGCCACATGAACAGTATATGGACAGCCCAGAGCAATTACCCAAACCCAGCAGTAGGTGCACAGTATGCTTTAATGAAGTGAACAATTGGCCATTAAAGACCTAATTTTTCTTTGGTTTCAAGATTCACATGAGAACTGTTTCAACTGCACAGTTTCAGTCATGGACAGGGTTGCAGAGGCACGGATCAGAAATTACTTGTGTGTGTGAAGATAATACGCATCTGAAAGACAGCGAAAAGGGAAAGACCGCGGCAGGTGAATGGACATTTCAATGTACCTGACAGAGCTGTTGCCTTGCCAGCCACAGCACCTGCTGAGTTCAGGAGTTGGCGCGTGGGTCGATTTGCCCACCGCAGTGGCCCGACAGATGTATTCACCCTAAAAATAAACCCTTAACATTCCACAACAGAGAAAGTACTCTCTGTTCATTTTAAGCCTAACCAAATTTAGCCCAACTCAAGACGCATTGTGGACGCCGCGAATCTGCAGTGCTTATCTCCAAACCACAGCAGACAGAAGTGCTGAGATGTGGCATATTTTGACATTTAATTGGAGCTTGAGGAATAACCGTATAAATATGCAGAGCCTATGCTTCCACACATAGATCTTAGTGTCTTTGACACTAAGCGAGTCACAGGCCAGCACTGAAAGTGACATCCTTAATATATGCATAATATAACAATATACTGCATTACATATCCAGGAACGGTCTATTTATATCCCCAGTGCAAGTAGAAAGGTGTGAGTGGATTGGTGAGAAGCAATAAAACCTGCCCTCTTTCTACCTCGTATGACAACTAATGCGAAGTTTTCCGTGTTGTGCCTCCAGGCAGTACTCACAATTTCCCACAAGAGTGAGCTTGTGGACTGCTGCCAGCTCTCTGTTTTCATCCACATATCCAAAACAATTATCACGGAAATAGACAGAGTAATCCAACTATTATGATAGTAGCACTTCACTCTAAACTTAGAGAACCAGCAGCGGTGGTGACAGCCTGTCGCATATCTACCCCCTTGTGTCATGTTAAAATTCACAAATAAAGTCTAATTACACAGGAGAGAGAGGGATGTGAGAATGTATTAAAATAGAAACCAGAGAGACAGACAGAAGGTGCATGATGTGGGTGTGTAGGTAGTGAGCTGACAAGCCTCCAAACCCCTCAAACTCTGTCAAGGAGGATCAGAAGACCTTCGCTGCACACTGCGCTGATAGATTTCTCATGCTTTTCACACTCAACAGGGAGGCGGGAAGGATGATATAGAGACAGATGCTGTGTGTCTTTGGAGATTACAGAGGGCCAAAAGAGCAGTCTATTTATATTACTAGAAACCAATGAGATATCTCATTAGTACTAAAAACATTGGACTGCGAGACACTGTTGCCTATTTAATGAGGACTCGCCTTTGAATAGGAATTTATCATAGACTTCCGAAATGAATCACTGTT
The DNA here is from genome assembly GCA_032164185.1 of Moxostoma hubbsi. Lineage (NCBI taxonomy): Eukaryota > Metazoa > Chordata > Actinopteri > Cypriniformes > Catostomidae > Moxostoma > Moxostoma hubbsi. The sequence goes on along the minus strand of JAVLUX010000004.1, from coordinate 14,566,574 downwards.
GCGTTTGTTCAGTGTTTTTTTTTTTTTTTCAGCAAATCATCTTAATGGACCATTAAATGAAAAATAAATAGTTGCTGGGGGGAAACGTTTCTTCACATAAACAGACGTAATGGTGGAAATTCTGTCCTTATACTACATCCCTTTGGTGAGCGTTGATGTATTTCAAGGCACAGGCATACAGATGCACATGGACTCATTATGGATACACTGCACGTCTGTGTGTCTCATCTATCACCCCTAAACAGTGCAGACTGATTATGCTCCCTGCTGGTGAGCAGCTAGCACTGCATGGAGGAGCAGAGGGAATTGAGCATTCGCCCATAGTGCAGATATACGGTATGTTACAGGTTGTTGTTTACAGCCTTGACAGCAGCTAAATTACACTCTTCGGTGGCGTTGCTTGAAAAAGTGTCATAGAAGAAATTATTCATCATGAATGTGAGGAGACTGGCCCCCTACAACCTTTTAGGATGATGGCCACACCTGTGGAATGTACATGACAGATATAAATAAACAAAGGCAGCAACACCACAAATCAGTGACAGTTAATGATCAGTAGAGGGCAATCTAGAAAACAGCAGTTAAAAGGCCACATTTGCCGAATCAGACATGACCATTATGCTGCTTTCAAACACATGAGCAGACCCATAAATTATAGGAATACTTTTTCTGCACATGCCCCCCCACCCCCATTTCTAATAGTGGTGATCTGTCAGGGGAGGTTAAAGAGGTAGAGCCTGCTCAACACCCTCAACCAGAGGTGTAGTGGTAAAAAAAGAGGTGGGTAAACTATAAATTCTGGTGGACCACGACGTGGTCACCCGGTAAGGTGGGCCACTGCCTACCGGTGTATGTGTATCCTGATGACATCGCTATAGGCTATCATTTGATGGTACTTCCAAGGGTATCACTGGTTGTTCCCTCATCATAGGTCACACAATCACTATTCAATTCATACATTCATTTAAGTTCTTGTTAAAGAGACTCAAGAAGGAATAATATGGTTGAAATCTATAAAGTTTACTAAATGACAAAACAGAGAGAACTAAAATATTTAAGAGAGATAGAGAGGGAGGCTTATATCCAGGGCTTCCAATGCAATGCATTTGTACTGATTAGGGATTTGGGATTATTTTCATAGTCGATTAATCTGTTGAATATTTTCTTGATTAATCGATTAGTTGTTTGGTCTATAATAAGTCATGAAAAATGTGGATCAGTTTTTCCCAAAAGCCCAGGAGTATGACGTCCTCAAATGTCTCGTGTTGTCCACAACTCACATTTAGCAAGCTGGAATCAAAGAATTTTTTACTTTTGTCTTGATAATGTATCCTGAATTTTACTTGTAACATTGGCTAATGAGAAAAGGTAGAGGTGACTTGTTGAGTCAGTGGCATGAATCTACCATGAACCAAATTAACCTCAAAAACATGAAGTTTAGTACTGTTTTCCGAGCTCACTCACTTTGGGCTTGTAGCCGAGACCGTTTGCTGGCATCAGAATGAGGGCTGCTGTCTTGACGGCGCTTAAAAAAATTGCCGGATGTCCATTTTTACAATTCATTCATCATTACATGTAGGCAGTAGTGCGGGAAGGAGCCCCCCTCGTCATCAGCTTGTGGACCGCCTTGTGGACTTACATAATTTTGTAGCCTACTTAGAAACGTGAAATAAAAATAAATTAATTAAAATAGACATAACATATTGTGTTTGATAATGTAGTGAGTGTTCAAGCAACGGAGAAAATGAAATAAAGTTTGAATTTGTCATGCTTGGTTTGTTCCGATCAGAGCATGCGCGGAGAGCGCATTTCTGAATATTCCGCTCCGCTCGCTCATTACGCTCAGGGTCGCGCGCTCAACCCAGAATGACCTGCTGGTTCAAAAATATGTAGAATAAGGGCTGCCTGCCTCCGACTAAAGTTTTTTTTCTAATCGACTACTAGTTGTTCATTTTAGCCATTAGTGGACAAATCGCCCCTATATTAATTTAATTACTTAAATAGGCTATACAGGATGGATGAGCGTTAACGTAGCCTAATAGAGCCGCACTCAAGCGCACGCCCGCACGCATAAAGCTTGCCTCAAAGAACCGGCGAAAGTAATTATTAATGTGTCAAAAATAGCAAGGAGACATTTAATTGTTTATTAATAAACTGGTGTTTTCTGTATCGCTGCAAAGATGAAGTTGACGATGCGGACTCGCCATGAATGCCAGAGAGAAATGCACATTTGATTACATATTCAGAGAGTAGCCTATTTCTTTTCGTTTTGAATAGTTTCGTTTAATAGTAAAAGCTTGAAACGGCATAAGCTTGATTTAAAATGGCTTAGGAACTATAGGCTATTTAGAGGTGGATAAACGCAATTTAGAGGTGGGTAAACGCACTTTGGAGGTGGGTAAACGCACTTTGGAGGTGGGTAAACGCTATTTCCGAATTTTAGGAGGTGCGTAAACGGCGTTTACGTGCGTTTAGCCTCCACTACATCCCTGCCCTCAACAAAAGTGATTAAAAAACAGTTATTTTAATCAATTTACTTACTAAAGTACATAACTCAGATGCTTTCAATGGGTAGAGGTGGTCACAGATAAAGATGATATTAAAAATATATCCTTTTGACAATGTACCAGAAAATACTAAAACTTCTCCAGGCTCTCTCTACAGAATAATTTTTTTAACCTGACAGAAAAAGATAACAGAGGACAGGTAATACTGCATTTCACAGCGCAATTGGTCAACGGATGTCTACACCAGAGTGTGTTGCAGCAAAAGTTGAAATGTTTTCAACTTTTGGTCGCATGATGGATTGTTTGGTCGCAAACAATCCATTCACAGTGTTTTCTGACGCAGCGTAACTCTAGTGTGTAGCTGCTTTTAAATTTGCCAAACTATCTATGAAATCTAAATTATTCAAGGATCTAAAAACACTGAGTGACAGGATCACATATAAATTAGACTCAGAGTTGTGTGGGTGCAGCTTCTGTGTAGGCCTGCACATGAGTGTGCATGCATCACACCTGCCTGAGTAAAGCTCGGATCTTCAGTCATATCTCTCTCGCTTATCTCTAGCATCTGTCTCACCTAATCCCCAATTTCAGCACTTTCTCACTCACTCCCTCTCTTCCTTCCCTTTGTGACCCTATTCCTCTTTCAATTCCTGCTACCCTTCAACCCTGTGCTTCTGCCAGCTCTGCTTTCTTGGCTTTGCTCTGCTGCCAGATGAAGCACACTGCTGCATGTAAACTATTGAGATAGCAGCATTGTCACTGAAAGGTTGGCACACATACATACAGTATATATACAATATACCCACCTTGACACTTGGCACACGGGTCCTTCTCATACTCCAGCAGTTCAGGGGCCTGGCCTCGCACACTGGTGGTCCTCCGCAGTGCTCCATCCTCACGCAGGCGAGCTGCCTCTTCTTTGGCATAGGCGCCCAGCTCCTGTGTATAGCGTCCATACATCTGAAAGCGGGACAGAACAAAGATCATGTACTGTGCAACATTTCAGGCATTTTGCAAAACCAAGTAGTAGTTTTTGTCAAAATAGTACACTGTGGTGACATTTTTGCAAAACGATATATTACAAACTTCATTACATGTATCGTGGCAACTCAGAGGTGAAATGTCCACTGTGTGGCGTTAAACGTTCTCCCAAACTGATGAGGTCTTTAAGGTGGTTAATGCTCTACCGTATCAAGTTTTAAATCAATTACACTTAACTCCATACCCAAAACCTTATACCTAAACCTAACTGATAGTGTCATAAAGCAAATGGGACATGAAAAATGCAATTGCTGAAGCGACCTATGACACTTTCGGCTCACGTGTAAACATTGTGTGCTCTCCTGGACACATATCCTGATCCTTTGCATCAGATGAGCTACTGTGCAGTTTCTATCGCACTGAACAAGATTATAAGCTTATGTAATGCAAATGTTAAAATTTACTTAAAAAGTCATCCATTATAGTAAAAGTGTTTCGATGTCAGAAGATATCATTGTGTGAGAAACAGGGTGAAAAGTATTATAAAAATTATAATCAGCCCTTGTTCTTTGATTTGTGTGAAAGTCACTGTGTTAGCAATTGTAGTGTTTATTTCATCAGGAAAGTGAAGCGACACATGCAACGAGTCATGTTAAAATCATTTAGCAAAATTGTAGGTATAGTAACATGATTTTATGAGACCAAGCAGGTTGCTTTTTTCCAAATATCTGACACAAAGCAAACAGACAAATGTAGAGTATCATGATAATAAAGATTGTAATGACAACGTTTTATAGACAGTATTATAAATAAAAAGGAATAAAACCTAAAATGGCTTCATAAGAACATTGTGAGTACCTTCGTATATACAGTGACAGCAGTTTAAGCATATAAAGTTCAATAATGTGTTAGATAACCACAATCTGTAATAAAACATAGGGCACTATAACAAACAGTATCAGGCATTTTAGGTATTGTGCTTGGGCATTCATAAACAATGAATCAGTCAACGCATATGCAATTAGTAGACACCAGCTATTTTTAGGACTAAATGAGAAGATTTGAACCCATCAATTAAAAGGAGGTAGATTGTAAAACTTCCCAGTCCCTGAGACCCATACCTGAAGCATAAAGATATCGCCAGCATGCTCCACTTCAATAGTGGTCTTTGCATGCTTTGCTTTGTTAGATTTGCATCAAAAACAGTGCTTAGCCCAAATGTCCAAATTTGTCTTTGTTCAGTTTTTTTCAGTTGTTCAGTCACCCTCATTCCTTTCAGATAAGTCCACCTGAGAAATTATTTGAGTTTTCCTCTTTCCTCTTTTCCAAACAAGACAGATATATGAATTGTGCATGCTGTTTTTGTCTCATGCAGAGTTTCTTTGATCTGTCATGATATCTGTATGTCTTCTAAAGATCCTGTAAGTATTTTGGTGGTCTCCATTACAAAGGCTCTTTACGCCAAGCTAGTCAATTTTATGAAAAACAGTGAATCTCAGCAGATCTCAGTTTTTAAGTTCACTTTTCTTGAAATTAAATTCAGTGCTTTGGAAATCTTCCTATATATTCCTAACTGTTTTTTGATGAACCTTAAAATGTTCTAATTTGAAAGTATGATTGCCCTCATGGAGCAGTGTTTCCATAGAACTACACAGAGATACTCGCACACTTATCTGCAGATAAGCAGACTCCAGTCATGTAAATATGCAATTTTTGTCTGGTTGCTTAGATTATTTCAAAGATAATTTAGCTGTTGTAGCAAGTAAATATGAGCAAAGCAGTAAAATATTATTATTATTTAGTAAAAAGACTGTATGTATATATATGTTATATATGTGTTTTTTCTTTTGCTGCATTATGATATGGGGGTGCGATTATGTCAAACAACATGAATTTGCCAGAGCAAGTTGAAGCTTTTAAAACATTAAATTTCCTCCTAAATAGTCATTAATTACGTAAAATTTATGAGCCCAAAATTAATAAATGACATTACCCACACCAACTTAAGGCGTTTTCCAGACACCCTGTTGCAGATGAATATTTAAATAGTCAATAAAGTAGTTACACATTGTTGCCATACATTCCATGCACAAATCCATGACATTATGAAGCACAGATTACCCAAGTTTTGATCCTCAGATTGCCAGCTTGATGTCACTAAAATGAACAGTGATTTTTTTGTCTTCTCTTAACCCAAAAATATTGTATATTTTTGGAGATATCAAATATTATATTGTTGTTTTGTGGCATTGCATGTATCTAAAGCAAATAAGGATTTAAAATACAGTTCTGTCTTTGTTTACATTCTGTGTCTGTTTGTGTTTTTTCAAAATACAGTTGGAGACATTTAGAGGACAATGCAAAATAATACCATAAAAGAGATACAGTTTTATACAGTTTTATTTATGGAATCTATTGTCAATTTAGTCTTTACTGTCATAGTTTAGCACAACTTTATACATAACATAATTCTTAAGATTTGATGCTGCTGGGTTTTGACTGAGAAGCAGATCTGTAAATAAAATTATACTAAACTGTTAATTAACTGCTTGTAATGATTTCTATGCTGATAAATCCATCACACAGAAAAAAATGGCTTATTTTCACATATTTTTGTTAGGCAAGTGGCTTATTTTGGACTTGATTTTCCTGACCATGTTGCTTCTTTCTCTTGCGATATCTGGCAACACTGCAATTGATATTTCACCTTCCAAGCAGAGCACTGTCATTATAAAAAAGAACGTTATTAACCCTTCTTTTATTTCATTCTAACTGGTAATCATTTGGAAAGAAGGCTGCAGAACTGAACTTCTGAACGGGAATGAAAAAATACTGTTGTACCGTTTTTTTCTCAGAACCAACTGAAATAAAAAAATATTTTCTTTTTAGTCCCTGGAATTAATTCTTGGACACCTCCAATGTTTTAGTGCTGTGCTTGGAATTTTCAGATGGTGTCCATTACAAGCGCTAGTTCATGAAAGCCCATCTGAGCATTTTTACCAAGTATAGGTCTCTGCAGAACTGTAATGGGTGTTTTCAAATCTGTGGGCATTTTCAAACCAGGATGGGCATTTCTAAACTATCCAATGAAAGTAAGGAATCTCAGTGTAGTAATCAGTGTTTGTTTCCAAACCGGGATGGGATTTCTAAACTATCCAATGAATGTAGGGAATCTCAACGGTTTGAAAATATCCACTGATTGGGAAAAGCCCATTCCCCTTCTGTCACTCACTCGACGTTGTGTCGAATCAAGTGACACAAGGGGTCTTCCTTGGATGCCGAATCATACCTCTGAACCTGAGTTTTCCACTCACAAAATAGCAATACACAGCGGCATTGAACGTCCTTTTCAGGATGCGTCTTTTTCAAGATGCCTTTCCGCCCCTGTGTTGTTCCTGGATGTGGTCCATTTCTCTCCAAGAACGACGGCCACAGATGCTGCCTCGTGTGCCTGGGTAGCGATCACACTGAGGAGGCATTTGTGGATGGTTCATGTTCTCACTGCGAGAACATGACCATGGCAACGTTGCGGTCACGGCTCTCCTTCCTGAAGGTGAACGCCATTTCAGCCACCCCCCGCTTCGCGCCTTCTTCCCACGGGATTGAGGACGACCCGGCTGGTGATAAAGGCGAAACGGGGATGATGACGGGTTCAGATTCGCCTGGTAAATCCCCATGAACCACCCGCCCCCCGACATGCTCATGACTTGCATTGCGGCCAGCCGGCATTCTCCCTCGAGCCCCCGGGCTTGGATGATGACATCACTGCTGCATCACGTCAAAAACGATCGTCTCATTAGTGCCCCTCGCACAGAGTTTGGATGCGTGGCTCTCACTTCCCAATCCGTCGCGTTGGTTGGCCAGGACCATCTGACTCTGCCACGCAAATCAGTTCGCCCGGCTCCCGCCTCGTTTCAGCGGTATTCACTCCACCCTGCTCCTCAAAGATGCGATAGAACCCGTCCCTCCAGCCGAGATGAAGAAGGGTTTCTACAGCCCTTACTTCATCGTACCCAAGAATAGAGGCGGGTTGCGACCAATCTTGGACCCGCCGAGACTCCCGTTCGCTCGCTTCAAGCCTGGCACAGCGGTTCCTCTAAAAAAATTCCAGAGGCTCCTGGGGCATATGGCATCCTCAGCCGTGGTCGCACCGCTCGGGTTGATGCATACAAGACCGCTACAGCACTGGAGAGTGGAGGCTCCACCCCAGGAGGTCCAGCTTATATGGGACCGATTTGGCAAGGCACAGATAGATCTTTTTGCCTCCCAAGACAACTCCCATTGCCCGCTCTGGTACTCCGATGGCACACACGTCTGCGCAAGTACGCATTTCCCACAGTGAGCCTTCTTGCATCGGTGCTGTGCAAGATCAGGGAGGACGAGGAACAGGTCATCCTGGTGGCCCCCTACTGGCCCACCTGCACCTGGTTCTCAATGCCCTCTCCCTGAAGACGGCCCTCCCGATCGCGTTAGCCTCCATCAAGAGGATTGGAGAGCTGCCAGTGTTCTCTGTTAACGACACCTGCCTGGAGTTCGGTCCGGTGCTTTCTCACATTATCCTGAGACCCCGACCGGGCTACGTGCCCAACGGGACAAGGTCGTGAACCTGCAAGTGCTGCCTCGGGAGGAGGCAAACCCAGCCCTTTTGTTCCTGTGTCCGGTGCGTGCTTGCGTACCTATTTGGACCGCATGCAGAGCTTTAGATGTTCTGAGCAGCTCTTTGTCTGCTTTGGCGGACGTCTCCAAACAGAGGTTATCCCACTGGGTCGTTGATGTAATTGCCTTAGCCTATCAAACCCAGTCCATGCCCGCCCCCTTGCGGGTTTGCGCACACTCTACTAGAAGTGTGGCATGCTCGTGGGCACTGAGCCATGGCACCTCCCTAGCAGACTGGGCAACACCCAATACCTTTGCCAGGTTTTACAATCTGAGGGTTGAGTCGGTCTCGTCCTGTGTTTTGTCAGGACCGAGCCGGTAGAACTCATAACGCGGCACAACCCTCCGGGTGTTCCACTTGCACCTTGGGCCCTTCACCGAGTTGATCCAGTGCGCCTTCTGTCCCAGGTCAGCCACTGAGTGTCGCTGCCTGGATGTTTCTCCTCCCTTGCCCTCTGGCCCGTGAATTCAGCGGAGCAATTCGCGGCCAGACCCACTACGAGTCTCAAATGCTCTGTACTGGGGTCGGGCTCCACGGGCATAGTTCCCTCTTTATGCTAACTCCCTTGATGTATTTTCCACGGTTTCGGCTCCTCAGTGCAAAATCCTGACTGGCATTCGCTGCCCCGCTTCCCTTTATACCCATATGTCTGGGGCGGGGCATGCAAATTCTGTCTGCCAACTTGACATTGGCCTTTTCTCAGGTGCAGAGTTATGATTCGGCGTCCAAGGAAGACCCCTTGTGTCACTTCATTCGACATAGCGTCTTGTTCCCTCACTCGGGGAACGGAGGTTACGACAGTAACCATGACGTTTTTGTTCTGCAGAGATATAAGTCTAATTTTTAGGGATAATTATCCAGCAACAACAAGTTGACCATTTGAGTTTAGTGTTTTATACCTGTATGTTATAGTTATACTGTATATTCTTTAACCTAATTGTGCTAATTATATCGTTGTAAAATTTACTCCAGAGAGCACAGAAAGGAGAATCCAAATATCAAACAACTAACGACCCAATAACTTATGGAGATTAGGTAGAGGCTCGGCCACTTTCAGTTCTGCTTAATGTGGATTATACATACTGGTGTAAATATAAGTGTAAGTTAAGTTACTTTTATGGCGAAACCCAATATATTATCACAAAACCCGATCTGGATCTGATTTTCTTGGTTATTTTGATTATACCCTGAAATCTACGCCCCTGATCTGACGGGTTTTAATTTCTGGAACAACATCCAGTACACACTTATGTTATTTATAATGAGGTATTTTAACACTCAGCGGCACGTGCAACAGCTTGTCTGGGAAAAACTCAGTTACACTGCTCTTTAAAACAAGAACCAGCAACTTTTAGGTGAGCACATTTTATCACATCTCATTCAATCAAATGTATTCATGCAAATTGCTTTGCAGGTGCAGTCAAAACTACAGACTTAAAAAGTACTTCACAGCTTTTACAGAAGTGATGTCAGCTCATATGCACAACCTTTTTCAGCAAAAGATAAATCGATGATGAAAAGCCTTTTTAAGAAAATATCCATAAATGTTTGCTTTTATACTTCATTCTATGCTAAACGGGCATGTCTCACCAGTTCACGGTCAGTCGTGCTCGTTAATAGTGATAACGTGAAGCATCATTAAACCTGCATACATACATATATCCTGATTGTGTTTCTATGATCAGGCGTGTGTCAGAGCTCTCAATCCCGAACATCATCAAATCAGTTTGTTCTCCATTTACCGATGATTATCTGCACAAATTCACCATATGTGCAGGACAAGGAAGGCTCATTTTCCCCTCCTGATTGGGAGGATAATGAAGAAAAAGGAGGAACAGGTCTTGCATTTTTTCATTGTTTTATCTAAAAAACAGTTCTTCATTAGATAACAATTCTAACCAACGAAGAAAGTCGTTAAAGAGCCCTGTCATATAGTAACCCCCAAATTTATTTGTTTATTTTTAAATGGTGTAAAACTCTCCCACACTTGGGATAAAAGGCTCCCGCACTTGGGGTAAAAGTCTCCCACACTTGGGGTAAAAGTCTCCCACACTTGGGGTAAAAGTTTTCACACTTGGGATAAAAGGCTCCCGCACTTGGGGTAAAAGTCTCCCACACTTGGGGTAAAAGTCTCCCACACTTGGGATAAAAGGCTCCCGCACTTGGGGTAAAAGTCTTCCACACTTGGGTTAAAAGGCTCCCACACTTGGGATAAAAGGCTCCCACACTTGGGGTAAAAGTATCCCGCACTTGGGGTAAACGTCTTCCACACTTGGGTTAAAAGGCTCCCACACTTGGGATAAAAGGCTCCCACACTTGGGGTAAAAGGCTCCCACACCTGGGGTAAAAGGCTCCCACACCTGGGGTAAAAGGCTCCCACACTTGGGGTAAAAGGCTCCCACACCTGGGGTAAAAGGCTCCTGCACTTTTTACCACAAATATCATCCTTTTTGCAAAAGTTTTTTTGACAGTTTTTGAAAAACGTTTGATTGAATGATCTTAAACAAAACTGAAAATGATAAATGTATAATGCATAATGACAAACAGGTGTTTAGGAAAGTGCGGTGGTAGTTTTTGTTGCTATTTAGTGTTTTGGGAGAAAATTTAATCAATGGAGCCTTTAACCCCAGGGGAGCCTTTAGCCCCATTATACCCTACTGTTGGGTACAGTCAAAACTACTGGGAGAGAGAGAACAAAGCTGAGTTGATCCTGCTTCTCTTGTGAACGAAATGCAAGAGAAGCACTAAATATTTTATAGGGAAGATAACAAACACAACGACATTGATGAACACCATTTATCAATCAAATACTTCATGCGTGGAGCAGCAATTATAAAGGAGAGGCACACGTACTCAATAATGGAGAATTGAGCACACTCAATAGAGAATGCGCATTACTGACAGACCTAATGATTTAACACACACACACACACACACACACAGATTAAAGCCATTGTTCACTTAAAATTATAATGTATGTAACTTTTTTAAAATCAGTAACTGAGATAGAAACATACATTTACAAATTCAATTGCTACACTGGACCATTTAAAAATGAACTATTGAGTTTAAAAATGTGCTTAAACATTCTTAAAAGAATCTTAAATAAAATGGTGACCATTTACAAGACCTGTACATGATGATTATAGCTACTGATTAAATTCTAATCTAAAATCTTGATGTAGCCTATCATTCATTTTACACAAGAATTTTACTGCATTAGTCATTCTAAAGAACAGCGTGGTAATATGGGTTAAAGTTTATAGGGTGCATTTAAAAAAAACTATTTACAATTTTAACAATTACAATTACACTATGGTTACAATTTAAATAATTGGTAATTAGAATAAAGTTACATTCAAAAAGTATTTTGATTACTGAAGAGATTACTTTGCATTTTATTGTCATTTGTTTCATTTAATATTTAGTCCTTTCAGATGGAAAACATTTATCCATATGAATGATGCGATCCAAAGTGCATTTGAACAGCGGTGAAACACTTTCTTATGATGTGTTACATTCTTATGAGCAGACAGAGAAGTTTGAAGTAAGTTTGGAGCAGAAGAAATTTAAATAAACCTTGTGTAAATTGTCAGCTTTATGCTAAGCTAAAATGCTATTTCTAGCCATTTTACATGCACATATTACCAGACACGATCATATTTTTTTTATCAAGAAAATTCACAGCCTTTCTTTGCTGCAGAATAGAAATCCTCACGTTGAATCATAATTTCTTCTTTTCTAGTAAGACCTTTGATATTAGGGCAAAAATCGTATTCTTGATATTAATTTTTGTATTGTTTTCTTGTAAAAATATCAAAAAATCCTTAAAACAATCCTTAGGTTTTTCAGAGAATGTATTTTTAACATGTGTAAAAGTTTTTATAGTCAAAACAAGTGAAAAATCTACCAGTGCTGAAGAAGTAATCTGAAGTATTTAGAATACGTTACTGACCTTGAGCAATCTAATGGATAAGTTACAAATGACATTTTACAGCATGTTTTCTGTAATCTGTGGTGGAATACATTTAAAAAGTAACCTTCCCAATCCTGTACAGGGGACATTTAAGGTATAATAATATTAAAAATCCTGTGTGGATTACTGTAAGGGGGTGTTATATGTCCTTCCCACCCATTGTAACCCTGTCCTTTGCCTTCTTCATTCTTTTCTTCTTCCACCCCTTGTTCTTACAGTCAGCTGCTCCCACACAGGCAGATGCCCACGGCACTAAAGATGGAGAGACGGGGATATTGGCAGGTCCGTTGTGTGAGCGCCACAATCCCTCTCTCCCACTCCCTCTGCGTGTTTCTCTCTCTCTCTTCTATAAACACATGACACTCTGATCTGGGTAGCTGTGCTGCCAGCGGCACATTGAGATGAGCATCACGATTCCAGCAGACTCTCTTCTTTGCTCGCATGAGCAGGTGCAGCTCAAAGAGAGAAAGCAAAGCAGCCTGGCACGGATTGATCCGCACACTCCTCTTCCTCCTCTGCTCCATCTGCTTCGTTTTATACAACCTTTGCACCCCTTTGTCACTCACTCATGACATTTACCCAAATGAAGCCATCCTACAACACTGATACCTCAAAAATATACACCAGACACCTGATCTTCATCAGTTTGGCACTTGTCCCCTCTTGGACAGCTTGACATACTAGTTTGGTGCAATTAAACTCTCCCACCATTTATTAGCAGAGTGACATTATCAAAGTGGTAAGTGTTGTTGGGCGTACGGTCATTTGTGGCTGAGTAAAAGAGGATGTCATGGCCTGCTCATTCTTCAGTGCGCGCTCATGATAATTTTGATAGTACAATCATAATGTGAAGCTAACACTAGCAAACAAGATAGTTAAGTAAGGTCTAAATAGACATGCTAGTTTCAAAACTTTTTTGTTTCTTACATTTTAAACTGAAAGTTTCTCTCTCTTTAAGTCTGTCACTCTCCCCCTCTCTATTTCACAGACACACACAGCACACACACACAAACACATTGATTGCATCATCAATTGCTGTGCTGTTTTTGGTTCTTCATTAGACGCCATAGAAGCCTTCACACTGCAGGAATGTGGCCTAAATTTTCTGACACAACAAGAATGCCATCAGTGGATAAGATTCATTACATAGGCAATTAATTGGCCATCAGTAGGCATGTCACACTATGAAATCCAAGACTTATAACAAACAAACCATTTTATGATATGTAAAATAATTTTTGTCAAGCAAAAAAGTGGCATAAATCCTACAATGTGCATTTGGCTTAACCAGCTGTTCGGTACAAATTTTGTAATGTGGGAAACATAATTAACAATCACATATAGAGGGGCCTGGGTAGCTCAGCGAGTAAAGACACTGACTACCACCCCTGGAGTCATGAGTTTGAATCCCAGGGTGTGCTGAGTGACTCCAGCCAGGTCTCCTAAGCAATCAAATTGGCCCAGTTGCTAGGGAGGGTAGAGTTACATGGGGTAACCTCCTCATGGTTGCTATAATGTGGTTTGCGCTCAACAAGCCATGTGATAAGATGCATGGATTGATAGACACAGAAGTACTTGAGATTCATTCTCCACCACCTGGATTGAGGTGAGAATTGGGCATTTCAAATGGGGAGACCACATATAGTACACAAAGTAACTATAATAATACACACGTTTCTAGTAAACACCAAGTAAAACAACAATATAGATTATAAGGTAGATCTAGGGTAGATGTCTAATTTTTCACAAATTTCACAATGAGGCTAAGATGAATGGATGTACAGTACAATACTGTACATACTTAAAGGGTTACTTCAGGATTTAGCATTAAGCTTTGTATCAGTAGAAAACCAGTAGTATTTTCGAATTACCGAGCCCCCCCCCCCCCCCCCCTCATATCCCCCTGAGACGAGAGATTTATCTATTTTTAGTCTGGAAAAAAATCCTCCGATGACGCAAAAATCGTCATTTTGCGTCATCGGAGGATTTTTGGGCCAGAGGCTTAAAACTACAGCCAGTATTCCGCATGTTTTCACCACGCCCATATGGGGCGGGATCTCACTCACAGAATGTGAAGATAGTGTCAGCCATCTTTCTGTAGAAGCTAAGCTAACAGGCTCTTGCTCTGTGTAGAAAGTTTGTATACAAGTAGGCTAATCACGATGGCGGAAGGTAATTTTGAAGTTGAAATGGCAGAAGGGGATTTCGAAGATCTGTTGCGAGAATCTGATGCTCGCGGCTACCTGTACGAGCCGCAATACAGCGATGAACAGAGGCAGCCGGAGCAGGGGAGCAAAACCTGCTTGGCAGGCAGGAGGAAGAGCCCGGCCAGACTCGAGTTGGGGTGGACTGGTGGTGTCAGTGCTCTCACTGTGCACCTATGGAAACAAATAGAGAGTCCTATTGCTGTCGCGAATTTCAGCGATGCCATTTTCTTCTGGACGAGATCGCTGAATCCGCTGATGAAACTGCACTGATAACATGAGCATGTATAACTGAGCACCCAAGTTTTGTACCACACATGGACAGGGGAGTCCTGGAAACTTATTTTAGGATCCCGAAGATAAATTGGAAACGCCAGCCAAAGCCCGCAGGGACAAACGGACGGCTTAGTGTAAAGTGAGTATTTTGTTTGTTTTTCTTTTTGTTACTAAGACGTCATGTACAGAGTTTGGACACCCAGAATTATCATAATGTTCTTCCCATGTAGTCAGTCAATTTATCAACTAACTCACGATTTATAGAGTCACGATGTATCAAAGCAAGCCTAGTTGTTTCAAATTTTCAGATACTGCCGCCTGTAACCGGTAGGCATGGTTTGGGAGTGGCCTCATAAGGGCAGCAAAGCAAGTGCATTCTGGGAGTTGTTGTCTTTCAGCCACATGTGTAAAAAATACATTTTCTGCCTTTTCTTAGTCTAGAATGCTTCAAATTCAAAAATAATTTCACATTTATACTATATAAATGACCAATTTTAAATGCACATTCATTTTCCCAGAGGTGAAGTATCCCTTTAATGCCAAAAAAATTCAATAAAATCCATTACACAAAAAACAAACAAGGCGAACATGGGTTGATAATTAGATGTGATCTAGAAAAGTGGTCCTCAATTGGTGGGTCGTGACTAGAGCTCGACCGTGTACAGGGTACAATGGAAAGGAGGAGGCGAGAACAGGCTTGACAATATAAATAATATTTTAATGAAGAAATAAACCAAAAGACACAAACACACACATATGACGGACAGCTGCCTGTAAACGTTCTCTTTCTGTCGCACCACCGTCCGCAGTTGACCTTTATCCCTCTCGGAGGCTTAATTAACCTGATAAAGGACCAGGTGTGTAAAATCATGACCCGGCCCCATCCTCCGCCCTGTCACAGACTGATATGGGAATTTTGAGACCGATAACACCCGCCCCTGGCAGCGGTTCTTCCACTCCATACGGTCTGCGGTCTCAGACCTCGCCGCGTTTCAGCGGCTGGTAGGGGACTCCTTCACCCCTGGAAGCGGCCCTGACAGCTTCAGGTGGTCAGTTAGACGGTCCTTCTCCCTTTACGGTTGGTGGCCATACCTCCGCTTCCAGGCGGCCGGGCTCCTCCGTCCCCCGGAAGTTGGCCGCTGCTGCTCCGTTGGGGTGGATGGTAGCGGCGAGAACTCTACTAAGGCGTATCCCTCCGCCTTCCTGGATTTTGGCACCAGTGTAAAGGGAACCATGGAATAGAGGAGGCGAAAACCAGCTTGAAAATGTAAATAATATTTGAATGAAGAAATAAACCAAAAGACACAAACACACAAATAGGACGGACAGCTGCATGTAAACGTTCTCTATCTGTCGCACCACCGTCCACAGTCGGCCTTTATCCCTCTCTGAGGCTTAATTAGCCTGATAAGGGACCGGGTATGTAAAATCACGACTCGTCCCCGCCCTATGCCCTGTCACCCTGTCATATGGGATTTTTGAGACCGATAACAATTTTAGAGGGGGAAAATTCACTGATCAATGATATGGTGGCCAAAATAGTTAATTTTTGAGTTGGAATGAAAACAGACCTTTTCTATGTGGATTGTTCACTGATTTTGCACCAATATGACTATAAGGTACTCAGAAGGCTGCTTTCTTAAATATTTTTTATCAAAGAATATTTTACATTATTATTATACATGGTCAACAAATTCTAGAAATGAACACTGAGAAAATAAATATAGAATAAATAAAAATACAATAAATAGCTTAAAAACATCAGTACTGTATGTTCAGAATCAGTCAGTTTCTGACCATTAAAATAAATAATCATTTTTATAAATGGCTAAATAAACATCAGTAATACTGTTTAGTATCAGTCAAATGCTGATTATTTTAATACTGCCAGTCAATTATTGGCAGGTTGTAAAACAAGAATCATTTACACCTGCCAAGTCAAGAGATACAGTTACACTGTATTCTGCTATACAAGTTCAGGAGAAACTTTCAACGGTGGAAAACCAGACTTTTAAATATTACATTTTGTAAATGCAACGACTGGAATTTTTCGGTTGAAGGGGGTACCAAACTGCAAATTTGGAGAATAGACAGTCTGCAACAGTTTGGTGAATACATTTTACACATTAGCTTTCACTCATCTGATTAGCAATGAAAGTAGATACGTGGTTAGCTAGTTAGCTATGAGCTCATTGTCACAGAGAGTAAAAGATGGACCAGCATTGCTTCTCACCAACTAGGTAACAGCGTAGCGTGAAATCAACACTCAACAGACACAATCCACCACCACACCTTTGTCTGCTAAGCTGCAAAAAGATGCTCTAATGTTTACCTTTCAATCTGCTACATTACTTACTACACTGACAAACTATAGCTGCTAACTGCAAACAGACATGAGTGACATGGTTGTCAGGTACAGGGTTAACATTATATTAGTTATATTGAAAAGGGAAAATTATGGGGTCATTGTTTATTAACTTTCCAGTATGTATTTCACAATCTAGTTAGCAATCTACAGAAACAACACCACTCAACTCCACATCACTTAACTCCGCCCTGTCAGCACAGCTCTCTAAACAATGTTGGAGTTGGAGCGCGCTCTGTTGGACAAACTACGTCATGACACAATTCTAAAGCATTGTTTTCTTCATTATATATTCTGAAAAAGGTTTTCATATCTGCGCATATCCGTAAATTTATATGCCAATACTATATACTGGTGAAAGGCTAATATCGGTAATATATCGGTCGGGCACTAGTCGTGACCCAAAAATGTCTCGCAGGTCTGTTCTGATAGGGTCGCTCGCGTACAGCAGGATAAACAACACTAAATTGTAAAATAGTTAAAATATTACCAAAAATGTAATTTTTGTTTTGTTTTTTAATTTATTTACTTTTTGTATGATATGCAATTTTGGTACTGTCTTGGGTCGCCACTTGATGCCCAAAGTAAAATCTGGGTCCTGAAGCAAAACCAGTTCAGAACAACTGATCTAGAACATTTAGGCTATGTTCACACCGCAGATAAATGTGACCCAAATTTGATTTTCTGCTCAAATCAGTTTTTTTTAAGGTTGTTCACATTTTGTATTCTGGGTTTGAAAAAATTAGCAATATGCCTATGCCCACTTCATCTGTCACTAATAATCCACTGCATAATTACCGCTATTAAAGGTTTTAAACCATAACACGTTAATATATATCGGAAGTCAAGTGCACAAATGACAAATGTTGAGATAGTTTAATGTAAAAATCACATTAAATCTGACCTGGCTGTTCAGACTAACGGCAAATCCGAAAAAATCAGATATGTATCCAGGGCCAGATTAAACATATGCGCAATTGAACATGTGCTCAGGGGCACTACGTGCAGGTTGGCACCACACAAAAATTCATTCAAAATTGTCTATGGTCTGTATTTATTTCAGGTTTATTTTAGTTTTCAGTATCATCAATAAAGCATAAATTATTGTCCAGAGGTCCGGACCGCTACTGAAGCAGCATGTAGATGGTGCTGCCATGTGGTACCTCTTACTATTCTCAGCACTGGCCAGGATGGTCTAATCACAGTAGTTTATTATAACTTGATGTAGATTTTAAAAATTATTTTATAGATACTGCTGAGGCGAATTTCTATTCACAGTTATGAATCCTAACAATTATCAGTTTTTATTTAAACTGATTATACAATGAGCATTATGAGATCTGAATGTGGATGAAAGGAGGATTCTGTTTTCTGAGCCATCAAGCGACTTTGAGTCTCATAGGACACAGTCATAGTAACGAAAGTGTCTCCAGCCCTGTACGTTTATTTCCACATATGAAAGTGGCCCAACTCGGAATTGAAAAAGCCAGATTCAAAGCACTTTTCGCTATTCACACTGTCATCCAATTAATAGATCTGTGTCACATGTCAGTGAAAAAATCTGATTAGGGCTGCTTTCAACTGTGGTGTGAATGTAGCCTTAGATAGTACAACCCTTTGAAATGACTCAGAGGGGCAGATTCACTAAGAATGAATTGTGGACTGTAATAGTGCCTTTTTTTGCATACACTCTCTGCGTTGATTTACTAAAGAAATTATGTTAATCAGGCACCTTTGCAAACATGCCCACAAAATCACTGCTGAGCGCCGTTTCCACACGCAATCCTGATCTTGTGGTCCGATCTTGAGCACAATCTAGCGGAGGATACTGCAGACCACTGTATTTGACACACTCTACCTGGACTTGCAGCATCAATTTGATCCAGATGCCTGGACTTGCACTTGACCACACGTGCATCTGGATATATGCCAGGTTATAACACTCTTTTCCATCATTTGATGATTATTTGATTATTAACTGCAGATATGTTCAGTTCAAAATGTGCACAAACATCTCTTTTAAATAAAATGTATTTTACTGCATACTTTCATTTGGCGGTAATAGCGTGTGAGACTTGACTTGACAGGGGAAGAAGGGCACGATGACAGGAGGTAGAACTCAAAGGTAAGGGTTTTTAATTTCTTCAACATAAAGGTACAGAACTGAACATAAACTACTTGTAACAAACATAGGGTTTCTCATAAACATAAACGCAGACTTGTAGGCTTCAGCTCCAACACTAGGCTGCCCCCTCACTGGCGTTGTTGTGGCTCTTATATGCCGCTCTCCCCATGCTCACTGAAATCAGAGACAGGTGTTAGACATATTTACGCTCAGGTGCACGCGCCCTTACCGCTCCCCCTCTCCGGACGGGCGCTTGACCACGCCCCCGCCGCCACATACCCCCCACCGCCCGACTCAGGCCGGGGCGTCATCCAGCCTGCCTACCACTCCCCCCCCCATTTCTGGAAAGGAAGTCGGCGACAGCCATCTGCACCCCCGGTCTGTGGACCACCTTGAACTTAAAAGGCTGGAGAGCCAGATACCAACGGGTGATCCGGGCGTTAGTATCTTTCATGCGGTGGAGCCACTGCAGCGGGGCATGATCCGAGCAGAGGGTGAAGGCCCGCCCCAGCAGGTAGTAGCGGAGTGTGAGGACCGCCCACTTGATAGCTAGACACTCCTTCTCCACAGTGCTATACTTCGTCTCCCTCAATGAGAGCTTCCTGCTGATGTATAGCACCGGGCGCTCCTCCCCCTCCACCACCTGCGAGAGTACGGCCCCCAGCCCTCTGTCTGAAGCGTCCGTCTGTAATAAGAAAGGGAGAGAGAAGTTAGGGGAATACAAGAGCGGCCCCCCACAGAGTGCGGCTTTAATTTGTGTGAACGCCTGCTGGCACTGTTCCGACCATTGGACCGGATCTGGAGCCCCCTTTTTAGTAAGGTCAGTCAGCGGGCTGGTGACGTCCGAATAATTAGGTACGAACCTTCTGTAGTAGCCAGCCAGCCCCAGGAACTGCCTCACCCCCTTTTTGGTCTTGGGCCTAGGGCAAGTCGCAATCGCCGCGGTTTTATCAATTTGGGGACGCACCTGGCCATGGCCCAAGTGGAACCCCAGATACCGTACCTCCACACGCCCAACCGCGCACTTCTTAGGGTTTGCAGTGAGCCCCGCCCGCCGCAGCGACCTCAGGACCGCCCTCAGATGTTGTATATGCCGCTGCCAGTCATTACTATAAATAATAATATCGTCTATGTAGGCAGCGGCGTAAGCAGAGTGCGGCCGGAGGACACGGTCCATTAAACGCTGGAACGTGGCTGGGGCCCCGAACAAGCCGAACGGAAGTGTCACGAATTGGTGTAATCCAAACGGCGTGGTGAAGGCTGTTTTTTCGCGGGATATTGGTGTCAAGGGGATCTGCCAATAACCCTTTGTTAAATCCAATGTCGAATAAAAGCGAGCAGTACCTAACCGATCGAGCAGTTCATCAACGCGGGGCATTGGGTACGCGTCAAATTTAGACACCGCGTTGACTTTTCTATAATCCACACAGAACCGCACCGACCCGTCATTCTTGGGAACAAGAACGACTGGGCTGGACCAGTCGCTGTGGGATTCTTCTATTACTCCCAGATCAAGCATGGCATCTAATTCGTCCCGGACAATTTTCTTTTTATGCTCGGGGAGGCGGTAAGGGCGGCAACGAACGACCGCCCCTGGCTCGGTCTCGATATGGTGTTGGATGAGGTTCGTGCGACCCGGCAGGGGAGAAAACACGTCCGCAAACTCCTTCTGCAACCTGGCAACCTCTGCTCGTTGGCACGGGGAGAGGTGGTCTCCACAAATGACCGGGGTATTGGGATCTGGGTTCGGATCTACCTCCGGTCCGAGTTCCGCCCTCTCCGGGACCACCGTAGCCAACGATACAGGGACCGCCTCCCTCCACAATTTAAGGAGGTTGAGGTGGTAGATTTGATGCGCATTTCCTCTGTCGGTTCGCTTAACTTCATAATCGAGATCCCCCACTCGTCGTGTGACCTCAAAGGGCCCTTGCCACTTGGCGAGTAATTTGGAGCTCGATGTGGGAAGCAATACAAGAACTTTATCTCCCAGTGCAAATTCCCTCAGCCGCGTTCCCCTGTCATACAGCCGGCATTGACGTTCTTGAGCCCGGAGCAAATTCTCCTGTGTTAATTTTCCCAAAGTGTGGAGCTTTGCTCTGAGGTCAAGAACGTATTGAATTTCATTTTTGCTGTTTGTAGGTCCTTCCTCCCAGCCTTCTCGTAAGACATCTAAGATGCTGCGCGGGCGTCGCCCGTACAACAGCTCAAATGGGGAGAAGCCGGTTGAGGCTTGCGGGACCTCTCGCACTGCAAACAACAGGGGATCGAGCCACCTGTCCCAGTTCTTAGCATCCTCGTGCACGAACTTACGAATCATGTTTTTGAGGGTTTTGTTAAAACGTTCCACTAGGCCATCTGTCTGCGGATGATACATGCTAGTGCGAATCGATTTAATGCCCAACAGATCGTAAAGTTCGCGAAGTGTGCGTGACATAAAAGTTGTGCCTTGATCGGTGAGGATTTCTTTCGGAATCCCCACCCGGGAGATTATTTTGAAGAGCGCCCCAGCAACACTACGTGCTGAAATGTTGCTTAGAGGCACTGCTTCCGGATATCGCGTTGCGTAATCCACTAGGACTAACACAAAGCGATGTCCCCGTGCTGTCCGCTCTAATGGCCCGACGAGGTCCATTCCAATTCTCTCGAAGGGGACCTCGATCAACGGAAGAGGGCGCAATGGCGCTTTTGGGGTGGCCGGTGGGTTTACCAGCTGGCATTCGCGGCACGCCGCACACCACCTGCGGACGTCACCGCTAATGCCCGGCCAATAAAAACGGGCTATTAGTCGGAGAAGTGTTTTTCTTTCCCCCAGATGACCCGCCATGGGATTATAATGAGCCGCCTGGAATAACATTTCCCGGCGGCTCCGTGGAATCAAAAGCTGTGTCATATTTTCTTTCGTTTGAGTGTCCTGCGTCACTCTATATAGTCGGTCGTTTATAATTGTAAAATAGGGGTGTGCGAGAGCGATGTCTGGCTGGAGACGCTGTCCATCGATCATTTTCACCTGGTCAAAGGCATGCTTGAGGGTTTCGTCCCGCGACTGCTCCAAAGGGAAATCCTCGTCAGGGAATTCCCTGCGAAGAGGAGGGGCGAAAGCCTCGCCCCCCTCCTCGTCATTCCGATTTGGAGCAGCCGAGGACGGCCCCGGCTCCGCCTCCCCTGTCAAAGCATCGCACATCGCACATCTCCCCACTTTAGTGCAGGACCCATCCGTATAAACTCCCCCCAACACATCTTTAAATGCTGGCCAATCGGTCCCCAAAATCAAAGGATGGGTGAGGCGGGGACTAACCGCTGCCTCCACTCTATGCTTTTTTCCCCGGAATTTCACTAACAAGGTCATCATCGGGTACTTGTGAATATCCCCATGCACACACCTCACCCTCACCCGTCTAGTTGTGCCCAAAGCCCCGGGTTGAACCAAGCGTTGATGGATGGTGGTCTGATTGCAACCGGTATCCAGCAATGCTTGGTGTGTACCCCCCTGGATTCTTACCGGAATCCGGTACGCTCCAGCCCGATCGGGGGCAGCATGCGGGGGATCGGAGACCCGAACCACCGTCCCCACTTCCATCATCGGACACTGATCACGGAAGTGGCCCGGGTCCCCGCACCTCCAACAGGCTGGCCCAGGCGCCACACCCGTACCTGCGTCGGCGGACGCCCCCACCTGAGGGGGAGAGCGGCTGAATGTGGCGGGGGGGGGGTGTGCGTTGCCACCGTGGGTCTCTGCCAGGCTCCTCGCCTGCGGGGGGCAGGAACGGACCCTGGAGGGTAGACAGAGCGAGAGGGGGGAGGGGGATGGGGAAGAGCGGAAAAAAACACAGGGGAAGGGGAGAGAGAGTGAGAGGGCTCGTCCGCCCTTGGGATCGCCGCCATGTGGTCCTCCGCGAGCTGAACGGCCGCCTCCAGCGACGCCGGGCGGTGGCACTGGACCCACTCCGCCGTTCTCTTGGGCAATCGCTGAGTGAACTGCTCCAGCACCACCTGATCGATTAGTCCCTCGACGTCGCGGTCCCCCACTAGCAGCCATTTCCGGCAGGCATCACGGAGCCGCTGGGCAAACGCGAACGGGCGGTCGGTTTTCTCCAACTTCATGGCCCGGAACAGCTGGCGGTTCTCTTCGGGACTCCGACCTACCCGTTGCATGATCGCTCTTCTCAGATCCATATAAGCCAGGAGGTTCGTTGCAGGCAGTTGCTGAGCCGCGAGTTGGGCTTCCCCGGACAAAAGAGGGACAAGGCGGGCTGCCCACTGGTCGCGCGGCCAGCCCCAGATCTCCGCGGTCCGCTCAAATAGATCTAGAAACGCTTCGGGGTCGTCCGTTGCCCCCATCTTCTGTAACGTGGGCGGGGGCAACGGGAAGCGATGGTCCGGGGTCGCGGCTGAGGTGGTGGCGACCTCCTGGCTGAGCAGGCTCCGGATGGCATGCCGGTCCTCTGCTTGAGCCCGCATGATCTCAAAAAACCGTCGATCTTGGTCCTCTCGGAGCTCAAGCAGGGACTGATGGTGGCTCTGATGTAAAGCAGCGAGGGACTGGAGGACTTCGGTCAGCTGGGAGGACTCTACGGGGCGACCTTCCATGACGATTATTTCCTGGGTTTCGGCACCAGTGTGAGACTTGACTTGACAGGGGAAGAAGGGCACGATGACAGGAGGTAGAACTCAAAGGTAAGGGTTTTTAATTTCTTCAACATAAAGGTACAGAACTGAACATAAACTACTTGTAACAAACATAGGGTTTCTCATAAACATAAACGCAGACTTGTAGGCTTCAGCTCCAACACTAGGCTGCCCCCTCACTGGCGTTGTTGTGGCTCTTATATGCCGCTCTCCCCATGCTCACTGAAATCAGAGACAGGTGTTAGACATATTTACGCTCAGGTGCACGCGCCCTTACCGCTCCCCCTCTCCGGACGGGCGCTTGACCACGCCCCCGCCGCCACATAGCGCAATCTAAATTGTGCCAGGCAATTTTTGTGAATGAAGCGCAATCTACAATGAGCCTAATTTGCATAGAAGGAGGTGTGTTTGTGCAGAAAGGAATGACAATGACTTAATACTCTAGATGCAGCACAATTTCAGTGCTGATTGCGCCTGCTAAAATAGATAGCATGTGGTTAGTGAATAAGACACAGGGTTTTGCGATGAAATTCCACGCGCAAAAGTGCCGCAACTGTTTAGTAAATCTGCCCTTTTCTGAGTCTGAATCTGTCTTTTTTTTCATTTGAGAGTTTTTTTTATTATGTTGTCTTGAAAAAGCCAACATACTGATATTCTATTTAAACTTATTATTATTCTTCCGATACTAAAATTTCTGACTCTAACTCCTCCCAGAGCATTTGGTACATGCAGTGTGCTATATCTTTTCTATCTGATCGGAATTACCGAATTCCAGTATCGGACTTCTGAAAAGACATCATGTCACTTTGACTTCCATTCAAGGTATGAAAACTTTTTCCTGTAATAACTCCTTTAGAGGATCAAGCTACATCCTATCACTCCACCACTCATACTTTCTATTTATCACTCTACCACTTTCTTTTTCAATCTTTACATCACTCTTTTTATTCTTTCTTTCACTATAACTTTAACACCCTATCAACTGCATACAACCTAGCAACCATTTAGTGCACCCTAGAAACCAAAAACCCATTGGCTGCCATTCAAAATGGCTTAGATGGATATCTCCTGATCAGAATGTCATAGAGTCTTCAGGTTTGACTCAATACACACAGTCCAGCAAGCAGCCTTTTTAAGGATCACACTGGCAACTTCCTAGCATCCAGATGTACTTACCCTAGCAACAGTATAACAAATCACATATCTCTGCACCAGAACACTGTAGAGATTTCCAGTTTTGTTCATTTGACTCAGGGTAGCAAGGGGCCTTTTTAGTATTGGTAAATGGTCTGCACTTATATAGCACTTTTTAACCTTAGAGGTTACCAAAGTGCTTTACACTGTGTCCCAATTCCCCATTCTCACACACATTCACACTCACACACCAATGGTCGCTAGTCTGCCATTGGGAGCAACTTGGGGTTCAGTGTCTTGCCCAAGGACACTTCGGCATCTGGAGTCGTGTGGGCCAGGAATCAAACCACCAACCCTGCGATTGGCAGCCGAGCTGCTCTACCACCTGAGCCACAGCTGCCCCATTACCTTGCTAACTGCCTAGCAACCAGATGGGCTTAACCTAACAACCATGTAACAAATCACATATCTCTGTGCCAGAACATCGTAGAGACTTCCGGTTTCATTCATTTGACTTAGGGTAGCAAGGAGCCTTTTGAGTATCACCTTGGTAACTGCCTAGCAACTAGATGGGGTTACCCTAGAAACCAAGTAACAAATCACATATCTCTGCACCAGAGCACCATAGAGACTTTGGGTTTCTTTCATTTTACTCAGGGTAGCAAGGAGGCTTTTGAGCATCACCTTGGTAACAGCCTAGCAACCAGATGGGGTTACCCTAGCATGGGATTAGTTTATTTATCTATCTATCTATCTATCTATCTATCTATCTATCTATCTATCTATCTATCTATCTATCTATCTACAAACTTTTGATCTAGTTGTCTCTACCCTACTAAGTTCTATCACTATAAGACCAAATTCAAGTTTTATATAGCTCCAAAAACATAACTCTAAAAGTTGTGTTTTAGTTTAAATGAAACAATTATGAGGCAGAAACTTCTCTTAAATTTTTTTCATAAACTTAAACTCCCTCAGCTTTGGGCCTTGAAATCTAATTTTGTGTTATCAAACCTTTTGTGTGCAGATTCCTTTCCCTAGTTTGAGCATTTTACATCACATCTCTAGGAGCAAGCTTATCAAGATATTTGACAAGTTTTAGCTCCTCCATGTCAGACCTGCATCAATATATATAATGGAAAGGTGGAAGCGAGGCAGAAGATGTATTGGATTAGCTTTTAACAGAGGCAGAAGATGCACGAAAACAACCCCTGTCAGCAGCCAGAACTCCTCCTGTTTCCCCAAAACACATCCCCTCCAAGAAAAAAATTAAAGAATCAAGACATTGATCCCATTACACTAATGACTCCTTTGCAAATCACTGCACCTGGTGAGGAGCAATTTGACACTGAGCCAGAATGAAGAAAATGAAAGAAATGTGTAATATCCTTACCTGAGGTGTTCTATTAAATTATAGTGGTCCAGAGCCAAATGGTGCTTCAGATGCCTGGATGGGGATAATGCAACTAAATGCTGATGTGAGATTAAACTGCCTTCGTTAATCCGTTTTGCAATCAGTAAGGTATGGCTCTCATTAGTTATTGCCTGCTTAAGGTTATTCATTGCTTAATTTGAGGGGACAAAAATTGAGGGGGGGGGGGGGGGGTTGGGGGGGGGTGATCTTGGTGAATGATTTATGGCATATCTACTTTCACATAAGAGCATAAGAAAAACATTAATCAATGTACTGTATGTAAAACAATAACAGCAGCCGGTCACAATGGTTGTTGGAGACTTCCCACCTTAATCTCTTTATCCATGGTTTATGCTTTAGCAACTCCACTGTAAAGATCGTCTAGTAGTTCTAAAAGATTTAATCACATGTCAGTGACTGCGTACCCCATGCAGGGAGGCTGATGTTGCTGTATAGGAATAGTATCCTCTGGCCAAAATCCTGCTCCCCTCCACATTGGAATGGAGGACACTGGCATACTATCTAAAACATCAGCTCTTTCATATACTCAATCTTGAAACAGGGGTCATACACCTTCACTGCTGAATATGGTCTGAGAGACTGAAATACACATAGGCAAAATTATTCTGTTTTCCATACAATGAAAACAGAAGATGGTGTTGGTTTGTTCCAAAACCTAGTGAGCTTCCTCACTGTCTCCTGCCTAGATAGACAGCTGTCTTCTATAGCAGCATCCTAATTGAAATGGAGCCTCATAAAAGACCAATTTGGAACACTCTTCATAGGATGCCATGCACAGGAGAATTGACTCGTAATTAATTTCAATACGGGAGACACAAGAGGAACGACGTGATACTCTAATAAGCATAAATACACATAGCACACACACATTTTTAGTAAAATAGTCATGTCTCCTATTATCTCCGATTATTTGTATCTATATTTTCAGTATTGAATAGATAATAAGAATATTGATAATTTTAAATTTATCTTGCATCGTCCACCATCTTGGAATTATTTTGCCACCGAGTTCATCAAGGTTCATTCTAGGATTGCCTACCCAGAGAAGGATACATAAGATCATATCTTAAAATTTGGCTAAAAGGAGATTGTAATGAGGAGGGCGTGGCCGTGCCGTGATGAGCACGGCTGGCGCTGAATCAGCTGATCAGCCAGAGATGGATATAAAGTGCAGGTTCGGGAGAGAGAGAGATGCACATGCCGCATTGCATGTGTTTCCTTATGTTTCGTTTGTTTTATGTTGAATTTCTGATTAAAATTAACGTTGACTGTTCAGCCGTCTTCGATTTTCCATGGAAAAACTGTACATCTTGTTTTTTGCCAATGCTTGCCTCCAAACTGACACCTTTCTCTAATCTCTACTCGGCTTCTGTCTGGCTCTCATATGTAAACCCCAACTTGGGCAGCAGCATTTCAGCTGGAGATGCTGGATGGATTTTTGATGGATTGAATGCTTCTGGTGATCAGACAGGGTGATAGCAAAGGCTCTCCTGTGGACCATGCTGTTGGGGAACTGTGACACAAAGGAGTGATGTGTGCTAAAGCTGTGAGTATAGTGTCCCCAGGCATGCTATTTTTGCAGAGAGCTCGTGGGTAACACATCTGACCTGGCTCTCTTGAGGAAGCAAAAATGGAAGCTTCATGGTTCTTTCCCTCTTTCTCAACAATACACTGCAATTCTTCGAGGCATTGCCAGTGCAGCTGAAAAAGATTTGAGCAAATAGATTCTTCACTCAAAGTGGAAAAAATTGCAAATAGTGTGGGCTTGTGCTATGGAGAGCTGCAAGATATGAAAGGACACTGAAGAGCACGCTGAAATGAATCCAGACTCTGCTAGAGCATGCATCAGTTCACTTGTGATGCCCATACCTGCAAGACTATTTAAAAGGACCTTTGTTATGATATTATTGTAGGTACAATCACACAACTTCTAAACAGGAGTTTCTGTGCAAACATGAATCACTGTACAGGCCTAGATTTCCTAGAACTGACAATATTGAAACCACCACCAGCCAAATTAAGCATCTGTTTGTGGATTTCAGCTCGGAAAATGGTAAATCACAAAAGAAAATTCATAGCAATATCTCAACAAAAGAGATAATAAAATACAGAGTGAGCTTGTTCACATACTGAATGAAAAACAAACATGAAGAGGAAAGTACACATCACTAATCCTTCCTTGGACAAATGTGTCCAGACTCGTATTTGGCTGTGCAGTGGAGCACGTTGCAAGGACATTAAATGATAAAGACATCAATCAGAACCAGGTCAAAAGGGAAAGGTGTTGAGAAAGGGAATAAAACAGTGAGTCTCAAGCCACCATTTTGTATAGCACTGTATTGATCCTCTCACCGATAAGGAAAGCTGGGCTGGGAAAAAAAATGTCCCAGTTTCATTCATCACATACATAGACGCTGTGGAACACATAGTCTGGCCCTGCAGGGAGAAAAGCTGCTCAGAAATAGCCTGAACTCAAAAAGACAAGATACAAATGCAACACATGGATCCAAGTGTGGCCACTTAACGCCTACCTTCATTATGCAAACACATTTGTCATAACAGTGCAAAACAACTTGTTCAGATAGATGGGTGTTAGTGGGAGGGGTGGACTAGGGGATTTTGGTGCAGAATGAAGAGTCTGTACCCCATACCCACCATTTGAATGTGTCCTTCAGTCCGCCTCTCTTTACATCTGCCTTAATATTGAGATATCATTGTGAAGTGCTCCAGGGTACAGCTGTCAATCAACATGTGACAGAAATGGGGGAGGAATCTGGTGCATGAGTCAATTAATATTCAGAGAGGATCTACATTTAGTCCACTAGTAAATGAGCATGAGCAGAAGGGGTACTGTAGGAGATGAAGCAGGGATGAAGAGGGACATTAAACTTGAAATGTGGGTGAACTCATAGCTACAAAAAGATGCCATTAAAGCCACATTTGTTATGCATCAAATGTTATCATAGACTTGACAGACCTAAATGACCAGCTATATCAAAATACAAATTACTTAATTAGCAGATGGCATATAACTTTTTTCAAATGTCAAACAAGACACACAAATGCAATATGTCTTTCATAACATTACATTTTTACTTCTCTCAAGCAAAACACAATTTACAGAGCTAACAGATAACAGATTTTTTTCTTGATATGAATAGTGAGATGCAACATCTTTATTGCCTATAATGCGTCTTATGACTGGCCTACAACACTTAGAGTATATAACATTCTCACCCATTTAATTAAGAAATGTCACATACTAACAGAAAACACATTCACTCTCACATAGTTTTACACACCTCTGCAGATGTCAAAGCCGATAGTTTTAAGATAATATGATCACAATTACATTTAGCTGCATTTCTCACCAGAGTTTGCTGGTACTGAAGCACACGCTGCTGTAGTCTGTCTTGCGCCATAACCTTTAATATGACAGGGATGAAGTATTTAAACGCGTACCGTATTTCCATACACCACAAGATCACATCCGCATCATATTTGGGACGCAATACAACAAGCAGCAAGAACAGAGTAACAAGTCCTTTCACAGAAAACAGCCCAGCTCCCTTTCAAGCAATCGAATGAACTCTTCCCTCTGACAGCGCACACTGCTGGGCTTGATGAATATGGCATAAATGTGCAGGAAATCTGCTCACTTTGTGTGGGAGGACAGAGGTTACTACACTTGATACCTGTTGACTCGATTGTCAAAAATCAATAGATATATTTTGTATCCATGTGAGTAATCGCTATATTTGTACAGCTGTGAACTTGACCACTTAAAGAGTAGATTACTCATGCCAGGAAATTGCATGACTAAGATTTAAACAAACTGAAATGCACAACAGAACAGTATCTGACATCACTAATTGGTGCTGGCATTCTCTTTTCCCGAGGTATAATTTATTCAGTCAGTCCAAGTGCCCATTAAAAGGTCCATATAGTCTTTTTTTTTTATCTAAACAGCATGCACCATTCTGTACCAAGGCAGGAACAGGTTATGTTACATTTGGGTGGGAAAAATTACTCCAGTGAATCATACAAATATTCTCTTTTAAATTGGAAACATAGTTGACAGAAAACGCCAAATGGGTAGACAGTTGCCCTCTACCTTTAACCTGTTTGTCTTTCTATCGATTGTTAGGGAAACTGAGCTTATCTGTAAAATCACATCAATAGAATAGTCTTACTTTTTAATCCTTTGGAGAGTCAGTGGGCAGCTCATCAAAATATCCATTATTATTTCTAGTGGTGGTTAGAGTAAATACCAAATATTATTGCATAAGCTGCATTTCAAGCTCTGCACACAAAAACCAGCAGCTTCATGGGATGAAAGACAGAATTCCTTGGAGAGACAGAGAAAACCAATAGGTTGTTAAAGAGATTTCCCTGCAGAGACAAAAACTCTGGTAGGCTGCTTTCGGGCTCAGTAACAGGTCTACTGCCAGCTCAGGCAACAGCAGGGCCTCAGAATGAGATGAAATATGAATGTACAGTACCACTGTGAATTCAGAGTTTTCTTGCAACACTGCAGTGTTTTTGTGTATATGTTCACTCTTGTTCCCACTCTCTCTCCTCTATGCCTGCTCATGCACACAGGCCTAACTCAAAAACTCTGTCTCTGCTTATACTGTACATACTGAAGACAGCAACAGCGGCTACACTGTCATATTTTATCATCTACATCACAGAATGTCTGTTCAACACTTCCTTACAGACAGACTGTTTCTCCAAATTTTCCAGATCAATTTGAAATAAATACATAGGGTACAATGGGGCTAAACCCCCCACCAGCACATTCCTAAACACCTGTTTGTCACTATATGCACTGCAAAATTTTCCTGATCAATGGGGTTACTGTGTGTCATTTCTAAAGGTTGATTTTGAGAATGTTGCAAATTTAAGTAGCTAATGAATATCCTTGGAATTATCACATTTATTTTGAGACAAAATACTTTTAATTTTCAGTTTTGTTCAAGGTGAATATATCAAAAGATATTAAATAACTGGCCAATAAGTGAAAAGACTGTATTTGGGGTAAAAAGCCACCCCAGGGGCTAAAGGCCCCCATAAGACACATGGTTTTTCTTAGGTGGGGTGAATAGATTTGTAATGAAGAATTTTCAAAATGGGCTCACATTGACTGATACAATCACATTGGAGATTAATTTGTTAATAGAATACTTGAGACATTATGAAATGACAAATGTGATTGAAATTCACAGGAAATGGTGCATACTTTTCTGAAATCTCAATTGTGGCGTAAAAGGCCCCTCACCACCTTATTTCATAAAAACTGAATTTTAATCAAAGCAATCTTCTGTTATTATTTCTTTTCACACAAATTATATTGCTCCAACAACAATATTCAATAAAAATCCATGTACCCTATGAGACCTTTTTGTCTTTGAACATCATACTCAGTCTACACAAGGCCATAGCAAGTTATTCTGGACCCCCTGACTGAATATTGCTCTGGGCACCTTTCCTATTAAAATTACAGTTAAGAATTTGTTGGCTCCTAGAATCATTACCATCTTTCACTCAAGTAGCTACGGCCCTGAGTCTACATGTTGGCTCTACCTGTGTCCTTGCACAATGGATACATGCCACAGATGTTCTGGGCAGGTGAGCATCGCCACCCGTGGCACATTCCTTTAAATTAGGTGTTTCGACGCCTTCAGCGGTATACCACACTGACCCAATTTGACCAGTATCCTTAACAAAACATTCAGTTCTTTAAATGATTCGTGGAGAAGTTCAAAATAACATTTTTTCATTGACTATTTTAAATATGGGTCTACTCTTGGAAAATGAGATGTTGAATCGTTGATCCATATGGGAGTGTGAAACAAGTGTCGATGTTGGATCACACACTACCATCCCATATGGGGAATAATTACGCACTGCGCTCAATAGCATCTGGTTGTCCTGTGTTAAACATTGGCCTGCAACAAACTGTGTATAGATCAAACACATTCAGCACATAATCAAAATAATCTTGCCTCATAATTGATTTTTTATTCAACCTGCCATTATAACAATCAGTCAAGTTAAGAAGATGAAGTTTCTCCCCAAGTGCCTAAAACTATTCCATTTCAATGATAGACGCATGGTCTGCAAATGCATGTAGACGTTCCATAAATTCCTGACTTGAATTATGTGAATGCAACTATGAATGTCTATTTTTTTTTTTTTTTTTTTTTTTTGCGCTTCAGACTCCTCCATTTCCAAGAAAGGACCTTGAAGGGACATTGGATCTAGATGCATACACTATATATCATCTTAGATATATAGTTTTAGGTTAGGATATCATCTTGGAATGAGCCGGTCTGACTAAATTGTGCCTATTTGTCCTCATTAAAGAAAATTGACAAGGAATGAGACGTATGTTCAACTCCCTATAATAACACTGTGCCCTTGAGCCCCGAGGGATAACCAAGTCGATATAATGCGCCCTTTGGAATAAAAATGAAATGCAAAAGCTTTAAGAAGGCTAACGAATTGTTTTGATCGCAGTTGGGTGACTCCGAAAGCGCTCTCAACGCGCAGTTTATCGTCAGCAATCTTGAACACCTTAACAGGTTGCTATTTCGTCTTTGGTAAGCTACTTACATTTTTTTCCTCGCCGGCTTTTAGTCTTGATAAGAGCTCCTCTTGAACGCAACAGTCCAAACGTCACCTACGCCGCTCCATTTAATGACGCAATAATGCAAGAAATCCCCACACAATTAGACCAACGCAATCAAAATCAAGTAATGACGTCAGTGCTTCTGATCACAATTGTTCCATCAGAAGATCGATATACTTTCTATGTAATTGTCCGCGCTGGTGAATTGGCTGTGCCCTGTTGCTGCTGCCGCCTCTGCTGCCGCTTGTTCGTCTTGGAATTCGGCTCAGACTGGAAGCTAAACTTCCAAAAATAAAAAGACGAGTGCTTCCCTTAACACACTGCCTACTTGACGGTATTAATGCATCACTTAAACGGCTCGGATTTGTGTGCGCTGCACGTGCAAAAATGTGAATGAGTAATTAAGCAGAGACTGTGGCGCGTGCAGTGGCCAGTAATTGATTCTGTGATGCAATGCGGGTTCCGTCACTGGTTTAGTTGGAGCAGGTTGACTCCACTTCTGTTCCTATTGCCCGTCATTAATGTGATGGCGCATGTCTTAATCAGTGCAATTGTTTGATGGAGTCTTGGTATTTAAACAGAATGTTAAGTTATGGAGTATGCTTTTGTGCATCAAGTCACAGTTACAAGTACACATTGCACAATCTATCTATCTATCTATCTATCTATCTATCTATCTATCTATCTATCTATCTATCTATCTATCTATCTATCTATCTATCTATCTATCTATCTATCTATCTATCTATCTATCTATCTATTTCAGTTGGAGGTGATATGATATGGGCTGATTTTTTATTTTATTGTATTTTTGCAGAGGCTTTTTGCTCTATGTTGTTTTGATTTCCCCACAGCTGTGACTCGTGGGCTGGTGCAGAATGACCGAGTGCACTGAGGAGAGAGGGTGATGCGCGATATGTTCAGAGAAATACTGTGTTCACATTAATAGCAAATAAACATCATACACGCACAATGACCTCCTCATGTCTAGATATGGAGACAGGCAATAGCATACTTTTTTCGCCAGAGACAACAGGAGTTTTTGGGGACTTGGGAGGATAATACTCAATGCTACATGTTTCAGTACACCCTTGTACTGTGAAGGCTGTGGCCTGGAGTCTTTTATTACTTTTATGCTGCATTTATGTGCTTTTTGAACCTTCTGAGTTCCGGTCACCATTCACTTGCACTTTGAGAACCTACAGAGCTGAAATATTCTTCTAAACAGTTTCATTTGTGATCAGCAGAAGAAAGAAAGTCATACACATCTGGGATGGCATGAATGTGAGTAAATGATGAAAGAGTTTTAGAATATTTCAGCTCAGTCGGTCCATAAAATTTTTTTTGAGTATTTTTAAGTATTTAGTATTACTTTTAAGTATTTTTGTCTTGTTTTCCTGTAAAATGATCTAAACATTCTTAAAATGTGATTTATTTACTAGTCAAACAAAATGGCATGAGATATTACATTTTGTTTGAAGAGAAATCGGACAAAATTTGGTGAACTTTAGACTTAAAACAAGAAAAAAATACACCAATGGCGTAAAAATCATCCCCTCGAATGAAGCATATTTTTCTTAGCCCACTGGCAAATATTTTTTTCTTGTTTAATGCATGAATCTCACTAAATTGAGTTAGATTTCTCTCAAAACAAGACCTTTGACCAGCACTAACCAGTAGGTGGCTGAATGTGAAAGTGTAGATTTACAATAAAAAGGTACTAAAAAAGATCTGTTTCTCACCCACACCAATTATATCACTTCTATATATATTTAACCTCTGGAGTCTTATAGATTACTTTAATGAAGCCTTTATGTGCTTTTTGGAGATTCAAAGTTGGGGTCACCATTCACTTGCATTGTATGGACCTACAGAGCTGATACACCGATCAGCCACAACATTAGAGTAAAACTACATGCCTAATATTGTGTAGGTCCCCCTTGTGCTGCCAAAACAGCGCCAACCCTCATCTCAGTATTCTGAGATGACATTCTTCTCAACACAATAGTACAGAGTGGTTATCTGAGTTACTTTAGAATTTGTCAGTTCGAACCAGTCTGGCCATTCTCTGTTGATCTCTCTCATCAACAGAATGTTTCCATCTGCAGAACTGACCCTCACTGGATGTTTTTTGTTTTTGGCACCATTCTGATTAAATTCTAGAGACGGTTGGGCATGAAAAGATAAGGGGCAGTGGTGGCTTGGTGGTCAAGGCTGTGGGTTACTGACCTGAAGGTCAGGGGTTCAAGCCCCTGATGCCACTCTTGGGCCCTTGAGCAAGGCCCTTTACTCCAGGGGTGCTGTACCATGGCTTGCTGACCCTGCGCTCTGACCCCAGCTTAGTTGGGATATGCGAAAAAACTGCATTTCATTGGCTCTGTACCTGTACTCTGCACAATGACAATAAAGTTGAATCTTAATCTTAATCTTAAAACCCAGGAGATCATCAGTTACAGAAATACTCATACCAGCCCATCTGGCACCAACAATCATCCATGCGATTATCTGATCAGCCAATCATGTGGAGCAGTGCAGTGCATAAAATCATGCAGATAAGGGTCAGGAGCTTGAGTTAATGTTCACATCAATGTTAATGGGGGAAAAATATGATCTCAGTGATTTGGACCGTGGCATCATTGTTGATGCCAGACGGGCTGGTTTGAGTATTTCTGTAACTGCTGATCTCCTGGGATTTTCACACACAACAGTCTCTAGAATTTACTTCGAATAGTGCCAAAAACAAAAAACATCCAGTGAGAGGCAGTACAGTGGACAGAAATGCATTGCTGATGAGAGAGGTCAGCAGAGAATGGCCAGACTGGTTCAAACTGATAAAGTCTAAGATAACTCAGGCAGCATAAGAGGGACCTACACAATATTGCTATTCTGAGATTTATGGCAGGTGGTTTTATTGTCTGGGTATAGTCTTCTAAAAATCTTCATTTGTGATCTGCAGAAGAAAGAAAGTCATCCACATCTGGGATGGCATGAGGGTGAGTAAATGATGAGGAAATATTTTTTTGGGGGGGTGAACTATCCCTTTAAAAGAACTGCTTTCTGTCTGCGTATGATATGAATCAGCAGAGCTGAATGAGTGCGATCAGACGGCCTACTTTCACGATCAGCTGCCTGCTGGTGTTTCTGTCCCTTTTCATGCCATCATAAATATTTGTTTTATTCGGCTCAAATCAAACAATCAAATCTTTGCCAGATTAATGAGATTACACAAATATCTGCACAAACAGTACACCTTAGTTCACATTTTAATGGTACAAAATATGTGACATTTTTAAGGGATAAAAAAAATACGTGCAGTCAATACAATAATAATTTGTATGTTTGTTGTACAAGAAAGTATGTCCTATTGGATGTTGGCCACCCACTGAGTAGGCTACAACTGATTGATCAAGTAAAATATTAACTAGGGCTAAAAAATCTCTTGTTTGTTTAGCCTTTTTTAAAAGCGTTGTTACTTATTTATTTAGAATTTAAGAGGAGTAAGTGTGTCTGTATCCACTACAGGACAGCATTTGTTTGAAAATTATTATCGAACCCTCACTTACTCTGTTAGCTAAGAACTGTGAGCAGTGTGGATGACTCACTTTAAAGGAAAGTCAGGGCTGAGAGACGAGATAAAAAACACTAAAAAAACATTCCATCCGGTAAAATAACAGCAGAAGAAATCAGCAAACGTGGGGGTGATGCACAGCACAATTGTATGTGGTGGAGAAGCTCACAACTTGAAGGTAGTTTTTGTGTTACTTCTCTAGAACAAGAATCTCCAATGGCAATCAACACGACTGGAGATTTCGTGTTGTAACAGGGAATGGATTTAAGTAGTGAGTATCCATGAATGATAACTTCCTAAATAAATCACATTCTCTCTTTAGCCTATAAATGTATGCAATTTTAAAATTAATTAACTATATAACTAAAAACTAATTAAAAATATATTTGTATTTTTAAATAATTGGTCACTTGACTTTTGGAGAGTTTATAACTTTCATCAGTAAGTAATTTGCAAACATTATTTAATGCTTATCAGATTGTGTACATTCATGTCCATTGAAATATTAGGAGATAACAAAGTTACATGACATTTCTAACCACTTTAGATACATGTAGTTTAAAATTTGTAGTATACAATAACTACTGTTTTAAAATGTTTATAATGTAATAATGTGGTAACACTTTACAATCAGTTTCTATTTGTTAACATTAGTTAATGCATTAGTTATACTTAACTAACAATTATCAATTTAATTTTACAGCATTTATTAATCAATGTTCATTTTAATTCATAAAAAACAAAATAGTTATTTTTAGTTATTGTTAGTTCATAATACATTTACTAATGTTAATGTATACAACTTTTAGTTTAAAAAAAAATATCAGTATATGTAGAAATGAACATTAACCAATATTAACAATTGATGTAAATGTATTGTTCATTATTACTTCATGTTAACTCATTTTGTTAACCAATGTTAACGAATACAACCTTACTGTAAAGTGTTACCAATAATGCAGAGTAGGCCTAATGTCATTATAAAGAATTACTACTACACTTAATGCAATATGTTAATTCATTACTGGAGTTCACATACTGTGGTTGATACAGGCACATGTTTTACCAATGGATTGGTTGTCTCACAGGGGTGCTGGTAGTAGTGTTGAGCATGGTTGCCTCTGAACTGTCTCACATTCACTCTAGACCAATTGACTTTGTGTGTGACAGCGAGGCCAGAAGAGTCATGAACAAGGTGAAGGACTTAGAAGGGGAGATGGTAAGACTTTGGAAACTAATCTAGATGCAAATACTGTAGCTGTAACTTCTCATGTGGTAAACCATAACAACAGTGGCAATATTTTAACTATCAAACGGTTTGTACCTCATAGGGTAAAAGATACTAACTGCACTGGAAAAAAGGTCTGGAAAGATATTAATCTATTGAACTGACTGGCTTTCCAATGTATTTTGTACCCAACAAAACATGTTAATTGAATTAGGGGAGACCAGGGCTAGTTATTACACAGGGAAATAGACATAATCTTAGCAGTGGTTTTGTATGTTGGTTTATAATAGTTCAAAACCTGTATAGATTTTCACTGAAAATTGATTTCTACTGTGTTCTCAGGACTAGAGAGCTTTTAATGTGAGGTCAGTGCAAGTTGTCATATTTTTATTGGGACAAGCTGTCGTGTGTGAATTGATTAATTACCAAATGTATTGGCCAAAACAATGGTGTGATTTTTTAATGTTATTTTTTACATTTGCTACCTGAAGTTTTACATTCATAATTAATTAAATGTATTTTTAATTTGAATTGTTTTAATGTTTAAATTTAATAGGAAAGCCCATAGGCTGTTTAATGGCAGCTCCTCCGTATAGTGTAACAACATGCCCTGATTTTGCTATGTTGTCTTTTCTTATGGCAGTAATGGCAGAGATGTTAAACATAAATTGATTTTTAGATAAATATTCCTTAATAGGTGTGACAACTAACCCTGGTCAACCCAATATTGGCATTAAATTAACTGAATTAGGCTATGTTAGACTTTTACCAGTCAACTGAGTCATAAGTCATCAGCTGTAACTTACAGTTTCTTGTATGATTGTTTATATTTATGTCAAAAGCATTACTGATATGGATTTAGGTTTTATAATAAAGGCCTCAGCCTCATTAAGATGCATGTTGCACTCCACTTGAAAGATGTCTGACATGTGTCAGTCTACCTATTTGCTTTGACGTAAATGATCTTGTTTGATGCTCGTCTGTATTGGCAACATCTACAATCTTGCTTATTGACTTGACTCTTTGATAGTTTGCCAGTCTGCTGCTCTGACTCCTCAGTGTCTATTTCTGCTTTTATATCCACCAGCGAGACATTTTATGGGCTGTGCTTTTTGCTTCCTTTACAGGTAGACTGCAGTGCTGCATCGTCTCTACCCTCTTCTATTAAATTGCCATGCATCAGAATTCACAAAGCGACCTGGGAGATGAAATCAGTGAGTCATTGAATGCAGCCCACTCCCACACACTCCCTCCATTACAACATCCACCCACTCATGCTGCTCTCGGTGCACGCTCTCTGAGACACTTGTATATGTGTGTTCCAGGTGTATGAGAGGAGAGCTGAGATCCTGCTGTCTTTGGAGACTCTAGCGCAGGATGTGCGGTCTGCCAGGACACTCAGCCAACCTAGCTGTGTGCTCACTCTGCTGGAGCGCTTGGAACACAGTGTCAACAACTATCTGCATGTAGTGAAACTACTCCACAATGAGGTGAGGACGAACAGTTCAACCTTGTGCTGCTTCTCAGATACCTGTAGATAGTGGCATAGTATTGGTTCATACAGATTGATGGGCTGCAAGAAACTTACACACTTACAGATGAGGAACTGATACTAAACTGCAAAACTTGTAATTCTAAACAAAAGAATAAGGGCATGTCATTTACAACAGGCCTGACTACAACCTCAAATTAGCACATTGTTGCTTTTACAGAGTGACATTTCACTAAACATTATAATGAGCTTATTGCAAGTGTTCACACTTACTGGTATACTTCTTTAGTATAGAAAACATTTTCTAGATTATATAACATGTTAAAAGTGTGAGATATAAGTCCTTATTTTTTTTTAAAACCAAAGGTATTTGCTTTATTATTAGGATTCATTAATAATTGGCTTCCAAAATAAAAATTTAAATAATTTCCCACCTATATAATTGAATGGCATTCTTCATTTGGTTTCCCATATTTCAATGCGACCAAGGGACAACATAGTTTTCAAAGAAAATATCCTGCCTTCCCGGAATCTTTGCTGCTTCGTCACGTCATCTTGGTGGCTCCGACTCCAGGTGACCTTTGCCTTCCTTCCCCAGGAAAGAAAGAGAGATAGAGACACATACTTGGCATGTGAGAAGGATGGGAACATAGTGATATCTAAAGTGCATTATAGCCACGCCCCACTGATAAAATATACATACCACCACTCTTTCAATCAAGCATGTACTTTGGAGTTGGGGGTAACTGTAATTTGGCTTATTTCTCATCTACTTCTGAATATGTACTTTATTTCAGTCATGGCAACTATTGGAATACATTTTAAATATTATAATATATATGACAAGCTAGTAGGTTTGGTCTTGGTGGATTAGATCTGCTTATGCTACTGCAGAACAAGTACAAGACTTCAATTAAAATGGTTGTGCATCAAGCAATTTACATTTGTGACATAGAGCAAGCCGATTGGATGACAGATTACATTCCAATGGAACCCACATTAGATGTTTTTAACTACTATTTACTTATTATGAACATATGTGCTGTTGCATTGTACTTACATTTAGATTTAGTCATATTAAATTATATATTAATTAGAAGTAACCTAAAGAAGCACATTTTTACCCAACACAAGTTACCCGACATTTTTTTTTTTTTTACATATGCAGTATATACGAAATTGTATAAATTAATACATTTTGTTACACAACAATATTGCCCTTCAAAGGCAAAACACTGTAACAACACATATTGTCACAATTGAGTTATGACTGGGGTCTCTTTAGACTATCAGAAAATGAAGTGTTAACCTAAAAATGTGCTTTATGTTATGACATCTAAATTACTGGTAACTGGTTTGATTAAAGTAAAAATATTATTTAACATAAGTGAATTAACTTAACTACATTAGGTTACACCACAAAAAGCCAGTTTTAGGGGGTTAGATCCAGTAGAAAATGCTCCTAAATATAACAATAGCAGGTTCCCACTTTTTAAAGTGATCTGTCCCATCTCACCATGCAACAGTAAATAATATGGCAAATTTTATGACTTGTGGCTGAGATCCAGCTCGGGTGAGTAACATGGTTGTCATGGAAACAACGAAACATTAGGAGCTTGTGTAGTACATGGTTGAGCAGCTGCTATCGTCTCTAAAGAGACTGATTAGTGAATTTTTACATTTGCATTTACACATACACATTCGCACAACATCAACACATTTGCCCCGTGAAAAAGTGCGGGGGACAAACCTTGGTGTTACTGAAAGTGCAGGAGACACGTCCCTGTGTAACTGACAGTGAAATGGGAAACTGTAGGTTGAAGTTTCTTTATCTGAAATTGGTCTGTGCTTACTGAAATTTGAAACCCTGCCTCCAATGGCCAAAGCAGTAAGTGTTGTTGGGCATATCAGCGTGCATGAGCAACATTTTTTTGTGTGTAATGTCCACGGAGGGGCGCCAAAAGTGCATTGTGAAGCAAGTTGTTATCAGCTGTACAGGCTGTGATACAGTATCGAGAAATGCATAATTTATAAAAAAATGAACCCCATCAGTGGAGTAAAAATGTAATCTTCAAGGAAAAATGCAACCTTCGAATAACGCTCCTTACTGATTATGTGAACACGATTACTTCCTGGTTTCAGTGCATGATCTGAACCCGTGTCACTCACACAAGACAAAATGTGCCACAGGTGAATATAAACACACAGATGAAAAAATGTCTGATATGAGAATCCACTTGTTGGGGAGTCGGTATAATGTGGCTGATCCTTGGGTACCGGAACTCTCGGAAACAACATGCCGACTTCTTCTGTGATCGTGTTGGAACAATATGTAGTTAAACAATAAGTACATTGTATGGTATGTATTTTAATGTTAGTATATAGTAGTTAAAGTCACCTAATATGAAGTGGAAACTTCCAGTGACCTATCGCTTAAGCCATGTAGTACGGTTGACTTGCTGACAGATTATACGTTAAGGACTTATCAGTTTGTGCCATATAGTTTCATGACAGAACTTAAAAATCATGTAAGGCACAAATCCTTTGTTTCCAATTATGTCAATGCAGATCCAGTATTCTAATATTCAAAAGTAGCTCAGTAAAAGTCACTCTTGTTCTCCTTTCTCAGCATGCTATTATTATTTTTAGAGTGAACATCATTTTTTACCTTTCTGTCCATCTTTGTCTGGTCCACCAGGGGGAGCAAGTAAGGCCTCAGGCAAAGAGCTGTCTGGGTCAGGACTCTAAGGATTTGGGTCTGGTGCTGAGGCACTTTGGGCGTCTGCTCACAGGCAAGCTGGAGTGGCTCATAGTAGAGATGGCGAAGGGATGCTAGAATGAAAAACTGAATTGTAATCTCTGCCTTTCTTCAACCTTATATAATGGGACCAGACAAGCCCAATCAATTTTAAATACGGTTCACCTTCAAGAAAATGGAGGGCCATGCACTTTACAGGAGAACACCAGCTGTGTTAAAAAGGAAAAAGTACAATATGTGTAAATGGCAACACAGCGCCATCTACTGGATCACACTCAACTACAAGCACAGACTGACGCCTGTTGAGATGAACCCACTGAACATTTAAGATAGAAAACTGGTTCTGAATTGAAAAACAAACAAACAAACAAACAAAAAAAAAAAACACCTTTCTGGTGAGTATTAAATCAAATGTTGTATAGCAGATTATATTTATTTATCTTATAACCATGAAGTTTGAGTAGGTTTCAATTTAATTCATTTTATTGCCATTATGTACAAGTTCAGAATACATTGTCTGTGTGACACCACACAGGTGCAACGCATCAGGTGCAAAATAAACAGAAGTAAATAAAAGGGGCAAGATAGGTGACATGCCATAGTGCAAATGTAGAGGTAGTGTAATTGTAGTGTACATTCAGGTCACTTTATCTATACACTCCAAGTTATTTATATGGAGAATTAGCGTATATAATGTATCTTGTATATAACACCAAATGCATAGGATAATTACAATTAAAGATTTTAATTGCCATGTGTAAGACATGCATAGGAACACTAATGTATGAACACACAACACAGTGTAAATAAACACAAAGTATGTGATATAATATTGAAGAAAATATTTAAATAGCGAAATAATATATTGTTTGATATGCTTTACCTCCTTTCTTGTTATGTTACAACTTTTTAAAAAAATGAATAATTTGTAACGGTTTGAAAAATGTACATAATTAAATATTTAAATATATTTTTCATTTAACTGGTTATGTCGATTGTTGTGTTTTCTTCTAATGTATGGTAAAACACTGACCATAAACATCAGCTTCATTCTACACTGAAATCTATTGGTCTGTGTGAAACATGAATATATGCCAGCAACATTAACATTGCTCAGTGGATTTTATTGTGAGATTATGGATGAGATAAACAGACAATGAATGTTTTGCCATTTGATTATCTTTCAGGCACTTGTGACATCAGAAGTAACCAGGATTTAACACTTTAAATGATAACTTGAATCAATTAAATTACAAAAAGTGGCAATTGCTTCACATTCAAAACAATCTTTCACATTTAAGAAATCGTTTTAAATATAAAATGTGTGTGTGTGCGCGTTTGTGTGTGCGTGCGTGCGTGCGTGTGTGTTTAATGTAATAACTTAGAAGGGCTGTATTCCTAGGTTATTCATCATAAGGAAAGTGGTGACAGGGCACAAGAAGCCATGAATTAGAGAGCATATCTGGCCCAGCCAAACTCACTGGGGAAAATTCACCATCTGGAGAGTTGCAGCCAACATCTAAAGAGTATTACATAGATCAGCATTGTTCAGAGTGATTATACCAACCCTTTTGTATAGGGTGTCTTCAGGGTTTGTAGACCCTGGCTGAACTGGATCAGTCTACATTTACATTTACGAGATGCTTTTATCCAAAGCGACTTACAGAGCCCTTATTACAGGGACAATCCCCCCAGAGCAACCTGGAGTTAAGTGCCTTGCTCAAGGACACAATGGTGGTGGCCGTGGGGTTCGAACCAGCAACCTTCTGATTAGCAGCCCTGTGCTCTAGCCACTACGCCACCACCACCTCTGTTGTCTATTGTCATGTTTAAGGATGTCATCCTTATACACCTCATCATGTTTTATTTGACTATTTTTACTTTGTTTACTCCTTTTGTTCCATCTACTGTACGTAGCCCACAGGTGATCTAAACTAAGGATTTTTTACCAGGCCAATCCCTGCTGAACAAAGACAATCCAATTCTTTATTACTTACAAGTTAATCTTGACAGCGTTTGTGGCATAATATTATTATACATTATTTTGACTCATCCCTCCTTTTCTTTAAAGAAAAGAAAAAAATCGAGATTACAGTGAGGCACTTACAATGGAAGTGAATGGGGGGCAATTTTTTGAACATTAAAATGCTCACACTGTTTCAGAAGTATGGCCACAAGACATAAACAATATTTTAGTGTGATACAATTTCCTAACACAGACATTTTGCCATCAGATCCTCCACTAATATTGAGGTTTTTGTGAATCAACATCACCTGACAAAGTCACACATGGTCAATTATGAATTATTTTCTAAAATGTTGTTTTTGCCTTCATTTGTCCATAATCAGTGCTGGGTAGTAACAAATTAGATTACAAAAATCAAGTACTTAGATTAAGTAATTATTCAATTACATTTGAAAATACTCATAATCTGATTACATGTACTTTTTAAGGATTACATGATTGCATATTTATCAGGCTACTGCTGTAAATTGTCAATAATTTAGTGATTCAACTAATTCTACTTCTTT
This sequence comes from Moxostoma hubbsi, assembly GCA_032164185.1. NCBI lineage: Eukaryota > Metazoa > Chordata > Actinopteri > Cypriniformes > Catostomidae > Moxostoma > Moxostoma hubbsi. The sequence continues at coordinate 14,522,076 of JAVLUX010000004.1, read as the reverse complement.
TTTAAAATCTTTTACATTTTCCACTCTAAATCAGCCTGTTTATATACGTTAGACCATGCCTTCTAATTTTATGAATAATTATGAACGCTACAAAACACTGCTGATGTGTAGCTGTAAAATGCTATTTCAGCATCATATCCAGTGACCTTCAATAAAGTCTGGCCAAAAAAAAAATTTAATAAATTAAATGAAAACCTCTTCTAAATAAGAATGATTCACACCATCTTTTTCTGTCATCATGGCTGAAAATAGTGGGTATAACACAAAAAACTAAATTCTCATATTTTGATTAATTGTAAGTTTTCTTTCTTTAAGCAGCAGTATGTAAAAATATGAATGCATGCAACATCAAGAAAACAAGAATTAGGCAAGAGGCCAAAGCAATCAAATTAGATGACCTAAAATATATAATCCAAGAGATTATGTTACTGATTGTAATTTTAGTCATGTTATTTGTAATTAGTACCGATTAAAATTCTGAAGTAATTTACTCAGCACTGTCTAGAGTAGCCAACACTGATAAAATTGCAGTAACATGTAGTATTCAATGCAGAGTGCCAGATGAAAGGCTACTGTGAAATAATAATAATAATAATAATAATAAAAACACATTTGTTTTCAGCCTGAGATTATGGCATTATTGCTCCAGCAGGCCCAAAATTGGAATCCAAACTGTTGCAGCGAGTGCAAGGCTACGGCTGAGTGGGAAACTAGTGCCATCTAGTGATAACATTTTATACTCAATAGCGCAATTATTTTTTCGAAAAAAAAGAAAAAGAAAAAAAGAGAGAGAAGAACAGTCTCATAAATGCATCACGCAGTTCTGACTGCAGTGGACCTCATATAATTGTGATCCATCAGACAGTTTAGTAAGGTGTTTTTATGGCGTTTTAATTTATTGCAGTCTGATGGCCAAAGTAATTTGAACTGCCCACTGTTGATGAACTCACTCAGAGCACCGCGATATTCACGCTGACCACTGGGTGTCGCACTTTATACAGGTAGTGAGGTTAGACAGTCAACCCCAAAAAGACAAAAATAGTGATATTCCGAAAAACAACCAGTCGCCAAGAGCAACACCATAACTTCAAATTAGACAACTTGACCTTAGAACACACTCAGAATTACACATACCTTGAAATAAACATCGGCAACACATGAAACTTCAGCATGGCTTTGAAAGACCTGAGAAACAAGGCACAAAAAAAAGCTTTTTACACTATTTAAAAAAAATATATAAAAATTTACATCCCAATCAGAATCTGGCTAAAAATAATTCAATTGTTTTTAGAACCCATCGCACTCTATGGATGTGAAATCTGGGGCCCAATCACAAACCAAGAGTTCACCAAATGGGACAAACACACAATAGAGACCCTGCAGGCAGAATTCTGCAAAAAATATATTGTGAGTACAATGAAAAACACCTAATGATGCATGCAGAACAGAATTAGGACTGTACCCACTAATAATAATAATAATAATAATAATAAAAAGAGCCATTAAATTTTACGCCCACTTAAAAAATTGTGATGCACAACCGTTCACCACAATGCCCTAAGATAGAAAGAGCTGACCTCAGAGCGAAACTCCCTTAGCTTAACATGTCCATCTAAACCCCAGAACAAAACCCAGCTAGACCAAATCAAATTTTTAAAACATAAAAAAATAAAAGTATCTAAAACATTGGAAAGAAGAAACAGCTCAACAAAGTAAACTGGAATGCTATTTGTCCCTAAACAGAGAATATAAACTGGCAGAATACCTGAGCACAGTCACCAACCCTAAACTAAGAAAAGCCCTGACCATACTCAGTGAACATAACCTAGCCAGAGAGAGATGGGTAGACACAGACACTGGGTAGACACTGTTTTTGAGATTTCGGTCTCTCCCAATTCAAGTAGATAGGAGCAGCACTATCATGACTGGAAATAGCCTCCCAGGAGCGTTCCAAAGATGGCAGACAGTGGACTGACATGCTAAAAAGACTTTGAAGCTACACCGATGCAGATTTCCACAGAATTGCAACATTTGTAATTTACAAAAGACCTACAAATTACCCGCTCCTTGCATGTTGCATTCCTAATTTGATGAAGCTTTCACAGAGGATTTGTCTTTAAAAATAAGAATGGGAGAAATTGGAACAACCAATATGGCGAGTTGTAGAAATGGAAGTCCCATCTTACAGGTAATAGAGCAAATCACCTTTTAGATTCAAACTGTTAAAGGGATAGTTCACCCAAAAATTATAATTCTCTCATTTACTCTCATGTCATCCCAGATGTTTATGACTTTCTTTCATCTGCAGAACATGAAGATTTGTAGAAGAACATTTCAGTTCTGTAGGTCCACACAATGAAAGTATAAGATGAGCAAAACTTGGAAGCTCCAAAAGCACATAAAGGCAGCATAAAAAGTAATCCATAGGACTCCAGTGGTTTAATACATGTCTTCTGAAGAAATCTGATAAGTGTGGGTGAGAAACAGATCAATATTTAAGTCCTTTTCAAATTAGATTTATTTTAATATGCTTAAATTTGCTAAGTATAAAATTACTGCTTTGCCATTTACCAAACTCTATTGTTTAAAACATAGGAATTTTGTTTACTAAGTTTTAAAAGTTAATTTATTGTCATTCATTTACTATATACTTTTAATTAATTTCGAAATCATAATATACACATCATTTAAAGATTACCCAGTTCTTTGGAAATGGACATTTGCCATTCAACTGAAATGAAAAAATCTTAAAAACAGACTGAAATATATTTTCTGAGTGTACATACTGTAATAAAACAGCACATGCAATAATCAATTATTTACTCAAAATTAATCATTTTAAATCAGGAAAGCTGGTTTATCAAGTAAAGTAAATTAAGATGAAAATACTCGCACTTGCCCAGATGCACGAGATCTGCAACGTAAGTTTTTGCTGCCGAAAGATGCTCGATTGTTGTGTGATAATGACGTCACATCGGCTCGGGTACCGCCCCGCGGTAATATTGCCACGGGATTCAGAAGCACAGCGGTGTCACCCCGCTGTGAAACACTTAACACACAAGGTTACGAAATAGACGCCATTTTGGCTCAACCATAATCTGTCAGTGTGGGAATCTCTCGCCCCACCTCAGTGTACCTCGAACCAAAATGTCCCACCCTTACTGCAGTTCGTAGTAACCTTCTTCTCCATTCGGGGGAGGGATTTACGAGAGCCGTCGCACGAACTATTTCTACACCGACTTCTGTGGAAGACTGGAAAATGGCCTAGCCGTGCCAGGGAAATATACATGATGTCAAAGACGTTATCGGTTGTTTATACGACTCGAAGTATGTTGGATTTTACCCGTGGAGTTTCATGGCGGAATCGTGCGTGAAGATGTCGGGGATTCCACCGGTGAGTGAACGAGCAACACACAAACTGTTATTCTCTTATCATAGCTGTGATGTTTACTATACAAGCTCAGCATTTTAGACTCATTTAGTCTAAAAAAAAATAAGCAAGAGTGAAGAAGGATTCAAGTGATAGAGCTGTTAAACTGTGTGTTTCTTTCCAGAGAGGGATTAATTAAGGCGGAAACATTTTTATCTTCACTTTCCAAGCACTAAGATTACATTACCCTCTGTCTAACTGTTTGTGAAGCCTTTATAAATAGCTGGTAATCAGGTTAGTAAACACATGCAGTGGAGCACGAAGCTAAATAATGTAGTGGGATATTTGACCTGCTAATAGTTAGCAATCGTTAATAGAGTCTGTGGAGACTGCAGAATAACCTCAGCAATACACAATACGTGTGTGTGGTCTCCTAACACAGTGTTGCTATGACATGTGTGTGTTCAAGTATATATTACTGTTGCTAACACTTTGTAATAACTTTAATAACAAAGTTATTAACAGACAGACATTATATAATAATAGGGGATGCACCGGTATTAACATTTTTTACCAATACCGATTTTAACAAAAAAACTATATGTCGATACAGAAACAATATACAGAAACATTCCCTGTCTTAGGTCAGTTAGGATCACTACTTTAAGAATGTGAAATGTCAGAAAAATAGTAGAGAATGATTTATTTCTGCTTTTATTTATTTCATCACATTCCCAGTGGGTCAAAATTGACATACACTTTGTTAGTATTTGGTAGCATTGCCTTTAAATTGCTTAACTTTGGTCAAGCTTTTTGGGTAGCCTTCCACAAGCTTCTCACAAAAATTTGCTGGAATTTTGTCCCATTCCTCCAGACAGAACTGGTGTAACAGAGTCAGGTTTGTAGGCCTCCATGCTCTGACATGCTTTTTTCAGTTCTGCCCACAAATTTTATATTGGATTGAGGTCAGGGCTTTGTTATGGCCACTGCAATACCATGACTTTGTTGTCCATAAGCCATTTTGCCACAACTTTGGAGGTATGCTTGGGATCATTGTCTATTTGAAAGCCCCATTTGCGACCGAGCTTTAACTTCCTGGCTGATGTCTTGAGATGTTGCTTTAATATGTCCTTACAATTTTCCTTCCTCATGTTGCCATCTATTTTGTGAAGTGCACCAGTCCCTCCAGCAGCAAAGCTCCCCCACAACATGATACTGCCACCCCCCCATGCTTTACAGCTGGGATGGTATTCTTCGGCTTGCAAGCCTCACCCCTTTTCCTCCAAACATAACGATGGTCATTCTGGCCAAACAGTTACATTTTTGTTTCATCAGACCAGAGGACATTTCTCCAAATGTATGATCTTTGTCCCCATGTGCACTATGCAAACTGTAGTCTGTCTTTTTTATGGCGATTTTGGAGCAGTAGCTTCTTCCTTGCTGAGCAGCCTTTCAGGTTATGTCGATATAGGACTCGTTTTACTGTGGATATAGATACTTGTCTACCTGTTTCCTCCAGCATCTTCACAAGGTCCTTTGCTGTTGTTCTGAGATTGATTTGCACTTTTCTCACCAAATTTTTCCAAAAATTATTTTCAGAGGTCTTTGCTGATTTCATTTGATATTCCCATGATGTAAATTAAGGAGTCACAGTGTTTGAAGGTAGGTTTTAAAATACATCCACTGGTACTCCTCCAATTGACACCAATTAGGCCTAGCCTATCAGAAGCTAATTAGCTAATTGCCTAAAGGCTTAATATCATTTTCTGGAATTTTACAAGCTAATTAAAGGCACAGATAACTATACATTTATATTGAAATAATGTGTAGTTAGAGGTTTGTGTTTCTTTACATATTATAGAGTACTCCCAATTAGTTCCACACAATAATGTAAAGATATTCTAAACTGATTATGCAAAAAACAACACTGGTATCGGATTGGGATCGGCCGATACTGAGATTTCCGATATCGGAATCGGATCGGAAGAGAAAAAGTGGTATCGGTGCATCCCTATTTCTAATGCACATTGTTAATCTGTTGAGCATTGGATGATTTAATAATATTGTTAATGTTTTACTGGAAAGGTTTTGAAAAGTTTTAATTGCCCAACCGTTTTTGCTCTGGTCAACTGGTGATTATTTTGGGAACTTGGGATGCAGTTAAGAATGCAAATATGACTAACTTGTAATAATCACAGATAATGACACCAAACCATTTTTAATGTTCAGATTTGGCAATATTTTTTATTCTGGTGGGGCTTGTGTAGAGTCATCAGGGCTTGGCACTTGTTTTGCCTGAGTGAATCAACACTTCTGCAGTGCAGAAGTTACTGTTACTCTTTCAACTTTTTTTAATGTGTGACTAATTCTAACCTCAGCTTGATATATTTTTGTATTTGGGAGGAGAGGAGATACAATAGAGAGGAAGGTCTTGAAATCCAGTGAACCCTGTGATGGACTGCCAAATTCATTCTCATTCAGCAACAGATACAGCCTGTTTTCTTTATTTAGACATCTGAGCTACTAATGTTGTTTCCTGCAAATGTGGCACCTCACTACTAACAGCAGAACTGCGGCTAGGATGCTGCTGATTTTTTTTTGTTAAGGAGAGATGAAAGTAAATCCTGTATTAGCTTGAGATGCCTGCTGCACTCTTGTATTATCTAGTTTTCCTCAGCTTTTGATGGAGCATCACTTAACGTTTGTCCACCGGAACCCTTAAAGGTATATTCCAGGTTCAATACAAGTGGCATAATGTTGATTACCACACTTTTCCCTCCTTTTTTTAAAAAGAAAAAGAAGCAAAAATAACACACACAACTGTTAATAAAACTGGGTAATAGTGTGGCACTTAGAATGGTAGTGAATGGGGGCCAATCCGTAAACATGAAAATACTCATTGTTTCAAAAGTATAGCCACAAGGCATAAACAATATGTGTGTTAATGTGATTTTTATGTGGTAAATCGCTTACTAACCTTTTCTGTGTGAAGTTATAGCCAATTATCAACTTCATTTCCATGACAATGTAATGCAATTAACCGTAAAATCATATAAAAATTTTGTTATCATAATAACAAAGTTTTAAATGGCTTTATGCCTCAAAAAATACACAATTTTTAACAGAAGCTTTAAAATAAGTGCTTTTATAAAATTATAAGCTTCTCATTTCTGGCTTTAATTCCTCAAAATTGGCGCCATTCACTTCCATTGAAAGTGCCTCACTGTAACCTCGATGTTTTTATTTATTTATTTTTTTAAAGAAAATGAGGAATGAGTGAATTATTATTGTGTTAATCAACATTATGCCAGAAATGCTGATGAAAGAGCTTGACTAGTATCAAACCTGGGATATTCCTTTAATTTATGCAGCCTTATGTTCAGGATGTCTGTTATGGATGGGTGAAATGCCGCAGCTTGCCATAGAGTTTATCCAGTTCATTGGTAAGAAAGTGACAGGGAACGATTCTTGGAGTGTGGAAGCTATCAAACTGAGCTTCCCGTTAACAGCCTTAACAGCACAGTAAAATGAACAATAACAGGAAGGAAGACCATACTTGATGTATAAAAAAAATTACACGCTGTACATATAACTTCCAATCCCTAAAAGATTTTAAATGGATTAAAATCATACACATTCTAAATTCAGGTGTTAAAAGACTGCAACTTGGTTGACTCTGACTTCCCATGTATTATTCAGGGAGTCTGCTGAGTAATTAAATCTTAATCCGGAATAGTCCCTGGTTTCATGGGTCGCAACTAGCTTGTCTCCAAAACATTTTGTTTATTCCAGTGACTCATAATATAAGACACAATAAGCTAAAATGTTTCAAATTTGAACTTCGCTCTGCATTTCATACATTGTGGATTACACAGTTCATTTTTTAATTTTGGTGATTGGTTCTGAATCTAAAGCTCTGTATGAAACCTTGGCGGATTCACAGTACAGTTTGAAGGATTTGTTTCTGTGCTGCCACAGTCATCTATAGCAACGATTGCAGATCAGATATAGGTCAAATAATATGGAAGCATCCCTCGTGCACGCACACTTAATGCAGCTAGATTATAACGTAATGGCTCGCGACTTATTGAATCATAATATATGTCACTGTACATTTCTTATTGTGAAGAAAATTGGCAATATGCAGCTTTATTAATAAGAGAGTGTTTTTTTTTTGTGAGTTAAAGATGGATCGCAGTGAACAGAAAGGTGAGAGAGGGAAGTCTTTGCCACATTATACCCTGCAACAAAGTACGTTTATGATTTTTTTTTGTTTTGGCTTGTTTTCCAATTTAAATATCTAAAACTCCTTTAAAATAATGTACGTTTTCTTTAGCAGCTATACTGCAGAAGAATTTTTTTTTTATATAATATAATATAAAAAATCCTTTATAGATAAAACAAGATTAATTTACTCGAAGCAGCATATTTGATATTTAGACTTGCTTTTAGAGAATAGATCTTGAATAAAAGTATATTTTGTCTTTACTATCAAAATGTCCCAAAGTATAACCAAGTATTTTTCTCCTTTTAATTCAGTGAATGTCATTTAGAGGTATTTTTAAAAGATTATTTTGTCCTTAATTGTTAGTAAGCATGTTTAATACAACCTTTTAAGTCGGGGCACAAGCTGAAAAAGCAGTTAAGAGCTAATGATTTATTGTTGTAATAATCGCAGAATAGTAGAAAATAATTATAATAATCTTTGTTAAAATAATCGTTAGTTGCAGCCCTACTGTGCACGAAACGATTAGCAATGCAGACAATGGAAGTATACTTTACAGTAACGCATAGTTTAATTTAATGGATCATCTAGAATGGTTTAATGTGAACAAAAATTTAAAACATTTGCTAGGTCTAGATCTAAATTTTCATGTAGCAACTAAATGGCAAAGCAATTTACAAAAACACAAGGAGGTTCAGTCCTCTCAAATGAATTTTATGAACTTGGTTCTTGAGTACAATGATCAGTGTTTCCCCTAGGTTTACATCTTTGGGGGATGGATTGGGGGGGCGGTGGGTGGCCTTATTGCAGCCTATTGCGGATGTTTGTCTTGACCTGCAAATACATTTACAGTTGGGCTTTAAAAGTGATAGCTTAAAATAGTGATAGCTTAAAGCAGCAAATCCCATTGTGAAAAGTATTTATTACCCTGTTCATGGTTAAGAAACCTACTCTGCTGACCGGGACTGTCAGGGCAATGGAAGCCAGCAGGCTCATAGTTGGGTACAGGACACAAAACTCCTCATATTTTGAGGACAGTTCAGACAGTATGTCCAGCTGTGTCTTGTTCTGAAAAGGTTCAAAATAATATCAGTAACACAGTATAGTATTCATGATAATGTCATGTGAAAATGTCACATTTTTAAGTTAAGTTCTGGTTTCCTCTCACAACTGCCTGTTTATGCTGTCTACATATTTGAGAGAACATTCCTAAAACCAAAAAGAAAACTGAATCCATCCATCCATCCATCCATCCATCCATCCATCCATCCATCCATCCATCCATCCATCCATCCATCCATCCATCCATCCATCCATCCATCCATCCATCCATCCATCCATCCATCCATCCATCAAGGGCAGGGCATGCAACACTTGGGTTCTTTTCTGTACTTTGGACTCGGAGCAGGAGCGAGTGTTGCCATCTTCAGCATATCTGGGAGCAGATATTTTTGTCTGCTTTTCAGGTGGTTGATACGACACATTTTCTGACGTACGCTCTCTGTCCGCTGGTGGGAGTATGTGATGGGAGTTGACTCCAAAAGAGTCGATTCCTTGACTCTGAATAGCCCAAGAGTCGGGGGCGATTCCAGCACAGGAATCGACTCTCCGTGTCGACTCTGATACTGTCCGAAATCACTCACTTGTGAGTGTTTAATCCCTATAAAAATTATATTTTTGCAGTAAAGTCGAGTAGATTGTAGATTTTTTTTACATTTTGAAGAAAACCTGGAATCGAACACCCCTATGTTCACCTGTGTGTGTGTGCGCGTGCATCGGGGCGGAACTCTGCCGTGCGTGATGCAGAGAGCAGAGGAGAATTGTAAATGTGCGACCATGTAGAGACAGAAATGACATGTCGTCATGTGAGTAAGATAAATAACATGAGGGCTATTTAGTTTGTTTAATAAGTGAACAAGGTATAGATCTGTTCTATTGGAAAGGTAACCTTAAATTACTTCTGTTGTGATCTGGCGCTATATAGAAAATATAGTATTTCCCCTGGCGCCCCCCCTAATATAATGGCAAGGGAAACGCTGATGATGATAAAACACGATAGTAGTCTCAGTAACCCTCCATGTGCTCACTCAACCGTTCTTAATCAGCAGACTTTGCTTAAGCATCACTCATCCTTAAAAAGCACCTATTATGGTTTTTCAAATATTACCTGTCATGTAATGTTTTATAAAGCTGCTTGTGAATGTAAAAAAAGTCTGCGAAGTTTCAAAAATCAAAGTGCACGACAATTCAGAATTCGGATTCTGAACACCTGAAACTAGTCGTAAGTCAAGTGGTTTTTATTGTCGTTTCAACCATATACAGTTAGTACAGTACACAGCGAAACGAGACAGCATTCCTCCAGGACCATGGTGCTACATAAAACAACATAAGACAAACCCAGAACCACATGAGACTACATAGACTAAATAGCATACCTATATAAAGTGCACGTGTGTGGCACGGTGGAGGGCCGGACCGGGGCGTGATTACGCACGCCCGGTCCCGTATTAGGCTAATTAAGCCGTCAAGAGGGATAAAGGCCACTCGCAGACGGCGATGCGGGAGAGAGAGAGATCGCTCACGGACATGTCCGTTGTTTTATGTGTTTGTATTTTGAGTTTTCCATTAAACCTATGATTTATATGTTAAGCCGGTTTCTCGCCTCTTCCTTACCCATGAGTGTGAACTGTTTTACAATGTGCAAACGTGTGTAAGAAGTACGGGACAGTACAATCAATTACTAACAATGAACAGGACAATAGACACAGTAAGAAACAGTGAGAGACAGTGCAGCACCGACCAGTACACAGTAGTGCAAAAGATGACAGTTTATAAAAATGCCAAATATAAACATAACATACTATGAGATGGGGTTCTATGCACATAGCAGTTATTGAGGTAGCAGCCACTTATAAAGTGACCATAATTAAAGTGCAACTCAGGACACGTGTGTGTGTCAGTCCAGTGTCTGAGTATTGAGGAGTCTGATGGCTTGGGGGAAGAAGCTGTAACACAGTCTGGCCGTGAGGGCCCGAATGCTTTGGTACCTCTTGCCAGACGTTAGTAATTCCAGACTAACTTCCTGTACTAACCTACGTAAATTGGTAACAAAAAACACGCCTCTGGTCTTCAATGGCTGCTCGCGATCCGCTTTGACCCGCCCCCAAACACTAGACTACACAGCGGTAGACCAATTACAACAGACTGGGACATCTGACCAATCAGAGAAGAGTAGGCTCTCTGAAAGGAGGAGTTTAGACTGAGTCCTTTAGAACGGTAAATTGAACGAGCCGTTTTTGACAATGGGGAAAAAAAAGGTAATGCTGCAATTTAAATTGAGCAAATTAAAGTGTTTTTTTAATTTAATTAAAAAAAAATTTATACCTTAGATGCATGTAAATCTATTGTATGAGACCTTTAAAACAAAATTAGGCACGTTTCAAAACCATTATAGGTGCACTTTAACAATTAGGCTACAATTAACCCATAGCAGGATAGCTTATAACTTCTCAGACTGATAATTGCTATTTTCAATAGAACAAACTCCCATGAGATGTAATTTTTGTGTCTAAGTCTACTTTTGTAACAATGTTCATGTCAGATGTAGGTTAAATGTTATTTCTTATGATCAGAACTTTCTATTGGTAGTTGTTTGGACATGTGAAGCCATAATAATGTTGTGCAGTCATAGCACATTCTTAGGAAGTGTCTTGATGAGAAATAAGGTTATTTGTGAGAGGAATGAGCTCTCCCACCTACATTCCTTTGCTTGTTTTCTTCAACACAACTCTCCTAACGGTATTCAAGTATGGCAGTGGATTGGTGTAATTCAACACAATAAGATACTGTTTTGTCTGCCACATACAGATTTAACAAATTACCCCTTAGCTATACACTTTGGCACAGAACATTTCTTAAGCATGTAAGATTTAGTTGTGTTTTCATAAGCTGGGCTTCCATCCATGCATTTTTATGTACATTTTGGTATATCACATAAAAACTGCTGGATACACCAAGATGTGAATTAAATCTTCAAAAAATGAGAAATATACACAGAAAATGCATATACGCTCACTTTAGGTGTATACATTTTTAATTAGATTAGAAGAAATGTACATAAACTGATGGAAACACATTTACTGAATAAACTCCCATTGAATTTATTAGGAATACAGGAAGCTCATCAAATTCATGTGACTGAATAATTTGTTCATAAATGGACTAACCAGCGGACCAATCATCACATCTGAAATATTGCTTTTGTCATCCTGAAATATGGCGTCCTGAAAATCCAAAGCCTGCAAAGAGTTTGAGCAAATAAGTCAAATACAAATTTGAACTGTGCCAAAGAGCAGGTTTATTGACACTTTTGAAAATATCTTATAGATGTGCAAGGGTAAAGTCATAAGGGTGGAGGAACGCACACACACACACATAGCTAGTACTCCCAGAACTGTGTGATGTACTGTTGCTCCCAAACATGAGACAAGTTCTTTAGTATTTCTTCTGCATGTTCTGAACCACAAGTATTTTAATTAAGGCTGTCAATTTACTGCGTTTAATTTGGTGTGATTAATTATATAAAAAAATAACGTGTTGGAAAAATAAACGCAAGTAATCATGTCCCCGGACCGTGTTAAGGAATATTCCTTCCAATTGAGCAGTTCAAGCTTGAAGTACCACCTGTTTTCTCCAGGGGGCAGTAAGTGAAACTTCAGCTGTTTGGGCAACACGCTTATGCAGAGAACAAACCACACTCACAGACTGCAGATAAAACTAAATGAAAACACGTTCGTGCATTCTAACATCTTAATGGAGCACAAATACGAATGCAGGGATTTTAAGACATATTTTTCCAAGTTTCAAACTATGTTTAACATGACACAGCGACCTACACAAACGAGACCCTCCAAAAGCATCTGACGCTGGTGTCCATTGATGCATCCTAAGAAAAGCACTCATAATAAATCTATCTCAGCCTGATTCAATTACAATATAGATTGCTGTGAACTGTAAGCCAATGATAGGCAGATGACAAGTTCAATAATATGGAAATAAACGAGCTATTGCATTCTAAAGCCACTTTTTGAATTGTCTTTTTGTTAACACTTTACAACAAGGTTCTATTCATTAATATTAGTTAATGCATTAAGTATCATGAACATTTAACATATATATATATATATATATATATATATATAATTACAGCATTTATTTATATTTTTAACAGCATTCTTTGTTAATATAAGTTAATTAAAATACAATTGTTGATTTGTTGATTGCTAGTTCATGTTAGTTCAAAGTAAATTAACTAATATTAACAAACACAACTTTTGATTTGGGAAATATATTAGTATATGTTGAAATTAACATTAAAAGTATTTTGTATTGTTAGTTCATGTTAACAAAATTTGTTAACTAATGTTAACAAATAGAACCTAATTGTAAAGTAGGGATTGACAACCTCAGTCACCATCCACTTTCATTGTATGGAAAAAGATGTAATTAAAGTGAATGTTGACTGAGCCTGTCAGTCCCAAGTCTTATGTTGTCACTCATTTTTAATTATTATTATTATTTAATTTTTTTTACCATTTAATTTAAATAGTTTTTTAGTTGATTTGTGATTCTAAAAACATAGCAGTTAGATGTTTTTTCAGTCATGGAGAGCAATTACCTGTCCTCCGTCCCACAAAAATGGTTTGCCCAACTGCATGTTTCGTATTCCCCTCCTCCCATGTCTTCTTAGCTTTGCGCTAACAGCGTGGCAGAGCATGCATCTTTAACTAAGTGTAAAATGTGTTGAGTCTGCTACTTTCAAAACACTCTGCTTGCCGGAATGTCTTGTCTCTGGTGTAATCCTCAGCACACTTGTTCTTATGTGTCACCAGCCTTCTCCATTACCCACTTTGTCAGTGGCGTACTGCACATTGCAGTTTACCATATAGTCAACCACAACTTTGTGTGGATCATAAGGAATTATTATACACCTTATTGTAACTATGCTCAAAGTTCAAGTAAAATATATAAACTCTGACTTTAACAACAGTCAACTGGAACATTCTGGTTCTTTTTGGGCCCTAAGAGTATTAACAGGCATCTATTTGGCATATGGCTTACTAGGCTGAATCAAGCATTACAAGAATTCAGAACATCTCATTGGTGTGGCCTCTGTTCTTATCGTGCTGTTCCGTTTCAGGTTTGGCTGTCCAATGTGTGCGAGACTGGTTGAAACAAGGGCTCTGTCAGGAGCCTTTGTGCAGATTTGCCTGCAATTACTGAAGAGGACCTCTAGGCAGGTGAGAAAGTGTATGACTGTATATTTATATACACCTTTGATCATTTTTATTACAAATTTGTTGGTGTGATTTATTTGGGCTTGTCTGAAATTTTTGGCACTTTATATGATCACCATGGCATTTTATAGAACATAAAGATTACGTCAGAATGAATCAGTAACATCATATAGGCAATCTGATATAGCTACCAGACTCTGGGAGGCTTTCACAGTTTGCAGTACCTTTGTGACACCATAAACACTTGTTAGCTGAGCTGTTTTGTCATATGGAATAGAGGTAGACCGATTTATCGGTTTTACAGATTCATTTGTGCCAAAAGTTGCCTTTTGGAACAAGTAATCGGCAGAAAATACAGTATCTCACAAAAGTGAGTACACCCCTCACATTTTTGTAACTATTTGATTATATCTTTTCATGTGACAACACTGAAGAAATGACGCTTTGCTACAACGTATAGTAGTGAGTGTACAGCTTGTATAACAGTGTAAATTTGCTGTCCCCTCAAAATAACTCAACACACAACCATTAATGTCTAAACCTAAACAAATACAAAAGTGAGTGTCCAAATCGGGCCCAAAGTGTCAATATTTTGTGTGGCCACCATTATTTTCCAGCACTGCTTTAACCCTCATGGGCATGGAGTTCACCAGAGCTTCACAGGTGGCCACTGGAGTCCTCTTCCACTCCTCCATGATGACATCATGGAGCTGGTGGATGTTAGAGACCTTGTGCTCCTCCACCTTCTGTTTGAGGATGCCCCACAGATGCTCAATAGGGTTTAGGTCTGGAGACATGCTTGGCCAGTCCATCACCTTCACCCTCAGCTTCTTTAGCAAGGCAGTGGTCGTCTTGGAGGTGTGTTTGGGGTCGTTATCATGCTGGAATACTGCCCTATGGCCCAGTCTCCAAAGGGAGGGGATCATGCTCTGCTTCAGTATGTCACAGTACATGTTGGCATTCATGGTTCCCTCAGTGAACTGTAGCTCCCCATTGCCCCAGTGCCGGCAGCACTCATGCAGCCACAGACCATGACACTCCCACCACCATGCTTGACTGTAGGCAAGGCACACTTGTCTTTGTACTTCTCATCTGGTTGATCACCATTCTGCAGCTCAGTGTCAGGGTCTTGGCAATCTTCTTATAGCCTAGGCCATCTATATGTAGAGCAACAATTCTTTTTTTCAGATCCTCAGAGAGTTCTTTGCCATGAGGTGCAATGTTGAACTTCCAGTGACAAGTATGAGGGCGTGTGAGAGCAATGACACCAAATTTAACACACCTGCTCCCCATTCACACCTGAGACCTTGTAACACTAACGAGTCACATGACACCAGGGAGGGAAAATAGCTAATTGGGCCCAATTATTTTTTACCACAATTTTTTACCACAATTGTTCGAATATAAAAATATTTGCTGAGAAAGCCCCACAAATAATAATAATTCAATAATAACAATAATATATATAATGATCAAATAATAATAAATAGTTATATTTAAATAATTATAAAAATAATCTATATTATAAAAATAATAATCCTAATAATAAATAATTAAAATGCATTACATTATTGTGGCAGACAAGTAAAACTATGAGAAGACAAAAAGTGACTTTAGAAGGCAATATATTTATTTATATTATTGAACATAATCCTATCATTGGCCTAGAGTCCACAGCAATCCATTTTGTAATTGAATTAGTTAATCTGTCAGAAGGTATATTTTTTTTTTATTAGGGGTTTTCTAAGGATGCTTCAATTTATATATGGGTCAGATGAATGCTTTGGTTGCATCGCGCCATAAACGCAGCTTTTTTCGGTCACTGTATCAAGTTAAAAACATGCCTTATCACGCTCCGGGAACATAATTAATTGCATTCATTTGTTTAATGCATTAGTTTTATATATAACTAACTGCACCAAATTCACATGTTAAATCGACAGCCTCAGTACAAACATTTGAAAATGCTACAAAATAGTTTTTGAAATTCATGAAAAAGTCCTGGAAAAGCCATGGAAATTGTGAAAAAT
This sequence comes from Moxostoma hubbsi, assembly GCA_032164185.1. Classification (NCBI taxonomy): domain Eukaryota; kingdom Metazoa; phylum Chordata; class Actinopteri; order Cypriniformes; family Catostomidae; genus Moxostoma; species Moxostoma hubbsi. The sequence goes on along the minus strand of JAVLUX010000004.1, from coordinate 14,506,155 downwards.
ATGTACAAACCCTGCAAATTGTGCACCAAATTTTCATTTTTGTATTCTAGTTATTATTGTGATTTTGGTTGGACAGTAAACTGCATCTGGGATTTATTTATTTATTTTTCATTTTGGATTCTTGTAGCCTCTGTGCCTGTTATGGTAATGAAAGACTAGTTTTACATATTTTGAAAACTTCCAGCCAATTAATAGTTTTTCGGTCTTTTTCACCACCTTAGTTATCGTTATTCGCAAAATCCACTATATATCGACCGCCAGTATTGAAATTATTGATGTTGCATTTATGTAGTTATTAAAATTATAACATTTCTTTCAGGTTCACGCAGCTCTTGGCAGGGTGGAGTTTCTTGACCCATGGAGAATTACTTCCAGGCGGAGGCCTTTAACCTGGACAAGGTGCTTGATGAGTTTGAACAGAATGAAGGTAAGAGGAAGCTACTATTTGACTACATCTTGCAATACTTTAAATTAATTTAAATGCAAAAACACTTAAGCCCTATTCACACTGACAGCAACAAAGCTTCTGAAAGTCTTCCATTTTTAGTAAGAGTTGGAGATTTCCAGCAACATGAGCGATGGTGACTGCTGGTGATGCTATGTAGATGTCCAGCGAACACAGTTGGGAAAAGTATCTGTATATTTTGTCCCTGACTACATGCAGGGATATAATAAAAGAGAATGTGTGGAAAACCATGTGAGAAATTGGTGGCCTTCTGATTCATACATTGATAATTTTTTTACTAACATAACTCGTCATTTGTGATCCGATTTTCAAAGGCCATGGCCAATTGCGGAGCCCACCAATAATATTTGATTGTCCAGCGGCAGGAATGCCTACTAGTAACCAACAGTACAATGACCTGGTGACCTCCTTCGAAAACAATTGCTGACAGTGTGAAGAAGGCTAAATACATGCTGAGAGAATGAATACTCTTTATTAATTGATGTGTTCGATGGAATAAAAATGATTGCTGTACAGAACAAATGTTATTATATTTTAGTACATTTACATATCTTCAGATAACATGCATAATCAAATGAATTGGAGCATAATGAATGAGCCAGAGGAACACAGGTGCTGATATAAGTATAACAAATGTTTGGCACTGCTGCTTAGGTTGAGCTGCACAAAGCATGGCTAGCACAAGAAGGTAGCTGTGCTGGTGGCAGCAGTCTGTAGTGTAAATGGGGTCAATTGAATTAGCATTTCTCCTCAGGACTTCTGCTTCTCTCTTATTTTCCTAAAAACTGTTTAATTGGTGTCACACGGTCAAGTACTGTGTGTGCGTGCGTGTGTGTGTGATCGTTCTTGGGTGTTCGTAAGAGACAGGAAATGCCTGCCCACATTCCAAAGCATTCATGTGTCACTTTTACAGATGAATCCCAAGGCGATGACCAGATTGGCCCACTTCCTGAACATTTTACAATCTGGCCTGACCTAATTTCTAATTGTATCTTTTATTTGTTTAAATCTTTTCACACTTGCTCAGAAGGAAGCTAATGAGTTCTCTCCCTATTTGTCTTGTCCACTCAGATGATACAGACACACCGACTCTCTCGGATGCCAAATGGACTCAGATTCTGGCCCCTCCTTCACACCTTCTTTCCTTGAACCCTGCCTTAACCAACTCTGACCTCAGCCCAAGAGATAGTCCAATTAGCTTCAAGCCTCTTCTGGATGCCCACACATCAGACAGCTCCTCTTTGGCTGAAGTCACGAGGTTAGAGGGGAAACAGGGGCTGGGGCAACAGCCAGAGGGCAGGAGTGAGGACCGGCGAGCAGATGTTCACAGTCCCTCTCTGCCCCAGCCCAACATTGGCAAGCTGGTGAGCACTGACGGGCAGCTGCCAGACTTGTCATCCTCTAACAGAGTGGGCCTGGAAAACAGCTATTCAGCTAGTCTTAATCATAGCAGATGTTCGGAAGTCCTTCTGGACAAAAATGAAACAAGTCAACCTATTTCAGACCAACAAAGTGTTATTGATGCTGGTCCCTTTGAGTTTAAGATGGAGCAGAATGGTACCGATGAGAGAAGTGGTGCTGGTTTTAATGACTCTCAGTTCTCCTTTCCCAAGGAAGTACTTATAAGTAGGAAATCAGTTTTTAAGAATGGTGGCTCATTTTTTGAGATGGAGGCAAGCAAGACTGCCAGTGGTAGTTCACCTTTAGGGGACCAGGAAATTGGAATGAGGGACTGTAATTTGGAATTTCCAGAGGGAAGTGATCCCCAGAAAGGGGAAACAGTATTGCACAAAACAGCTAATGGAAGTGTGGAGCTGGACTGCATGAGAGAGAATCATGAGGGTGCCTTTCAGAATGGTGGAGCGGTTGAGACTGAAAGTGATGGGAAAGATACCAGGACATCAAATCAGGACGAGAATGACAAAGCACTAAATAAAGTCCAGGATGGGACACACAGTGACTCAGTTGCTGAATCACCAGGGGTGGAGAAGTCCCTGTCCAATGGACTGATTGTGGACCTTGATAGAGATGTGGATAGCCAGCCACCAGTCCCTTCAAAGGAGGACTCTGTGACAGAGGAAAAAGAGATGGAGGAGAGCAAGCAAGAGTGTTGTGATTCAGTTCGGGGATCAGAAACTGGGAGAACTGGCAAACTCAATAACAGCCGGCTGCAGCCTGTCAGTGTTCCCTACGGTGGTGCTCGGCCAAAACTGCCTGTCAGTTTAAAGCTGCAAATTCCCCAGCCTCTCTTGAGCAAGGTCCAGAATGAATTTGGCACTGGCAAGAACAAGAACCTGGTGACACAGTGTATGACAGAAGGCCCTGAGTCGTCTTGTGGTGGAACAGAGTTTAGAGTAGTTCGAATGAATGGAGAGACTTGTGATGATTCGTCAGCCTCGCTCATCCCTTCTGAGAGTCCCGACAATGACATTCTGGCAAGCCAACAGGGGGCCTTCTCTAGGAAACCTTTCAGTTCTTTGGGGGAGGTGGCCCCTGTATGGGTTCCTGACTCTCAAGCACCCATTTGCATGAAATGCGAGGTCAAGTTTACCTTTACTAAAAGAAGACATCATTGTCGGGCTTGTGGCAAGGTAAGGACTCTTGTTCATCAATTAGAAGTGCTTGCCTAAGACAAGCGTCACTATTATTTTAGTTAATATCTATGGCTAGGATATGGTTAGTTTTTCCATGTGCTATTAAACCTTGTGTACTAGCCTATCAATGTATAGTCTGTTGAATGCGAGCCCCTACTGACGCATTTGATGTATGCATGATTCCATTGCTTTGTGATTCTCTGTGATGCATTTGAATCATGCACATGTGTAGAGGTTACAAGTACTGGGCTGCGCTTGGACATTCTGCGTGGACTGTACTGATGACTACATTTCTTTCAATTGCAAATGGAAAGTTGAAGTGAACTTTGGCCTCTAGGCTTAGGGATCCATCCAAACCCCTAACCTAAATATCAAACTTTCTAGCACAACTATGCCTGCCCAGTTTGGGTTTTAGACATAAATTATACCTCAAAATAAGTAATTTGATGAGGACAGATGTGTTATTACTTTTCTAAGCAATCATTCCTACATTTGTTTTTACTCTAAAACAGGTGTATAAATCCATTCGATTTTCATTTAAGAAGGGATCCAAACCATATCTAGTGGCCAGGATATTATAGAGACGTGGAGGTGGGAGTCTTTTGACTTGCGCCAGGAAGCAACCATCTCGAAACACCCTATCAATTTCATAGCAATGTATAAACCATCTCAGCAATTACATATAAATTCCATTGTACCAACTCACACCGTAGCATTGTAGCTGCAAGTTTGGCAGAGGCAAGCACCGCTCAAGTTTTCTTCAGAAAATGTGAAAATCTAGTTAAAATTAGTGCTCATGCAATTTGGAAGCTTGTGGAATTCAAGATTGTCCCACCTCTCACAGTTAAAATGTCACTTATCTTTCTGTACATGCTTTGCAATCTCACATAATGTGGTAGATATTGTTCTTGACATATTGATAACCATACCACTGTAAAATGAGAGAGTAGAATTTAAAGGGAATTGTTAGGATAGCTTAAAATGTGAAATTGTCAGAATTCTTCTGGGAGAAATGGCTGTCGATGCTGCACTTAAATATAGCTGCGGATCGGCTGGAATAGTGCCTTAATTTCCCTTGGTGATAAACTGCTGCATCATTGATGACATTTGCACAGATATGGGCTGAAACGAGTGAAAGGAATTTTGTGAAAATGAATTGTAGCTATGGTGCAAAATAGTCTAATCTGACAGAACTGTGATTCTTCTAGACCATGTACTTATTTGGAATAAAAATGCAGGTGTCTCGAGACATGTTAAGTTTGCGTTCATTGTGATGTGTCTAGCTTTTTTGCAACACGAGTGTTTTGTATGAAATGCCCTGTTTTTTTAATTTATTTTTTATTTTGTTTTATTTTGTTGTGCACATTAATTTCAAACAAGCATGTTTATCATGTGTGTGTCTGTCCAGGTATTCTGTGCAGCATGTTGTAGTCTGAAAAGCAGGCTGATGTACATGGACAGGAAAGAAGCGAGAGTTTGTGTAACCTGCCACCGTGCTCTCATGAATGGTGAGTGAAGTGAAACTATTCTAAATTGTATTAATGATAAATTCTCCATTGTATTCTGTGAATTTTCATACCTAATCTAATTTCCCAGGTACCTTCATGTAACATGAATCATGGTTACATGGTTCCCTTTATTAACATTTTTAATGGCACTTGTCTGCAGCAATAGCTTACTGTAGTTTTCTTTTAAATTGATGGTGATATAATTCAAAAGTGTTGCGTTCAATTGAAGTCTTTATTTTGGGTGATTCAGAGAGCATTTGAAAATGTACAAAGCCTACATTTTACAACCGATTTTATTTATTTAAAAACATACAGTGTTTTGTGCAGTGTAAGAAAGTAAAAAGGACCCACTTGAAATTAAAAGTTGTACTGTGTAAATAACCAGACCCTGTAATCTTTCCTTTATTAGCTCAAACATGGGAAAATATGGGAGGTGGCTGCAATCAGACCCCCAATCCCAACAACCCAGCAGAGTACTGCTCCACTATTCCCCCTCTGCAGCAGGCCCAGGCATCAGGAGCACTCAGCTCCCCACCACCAACTGTCATGGTGCCCGTCGGTGTCCTAAAACAGCCAGGAACTGATGGTAAATAATTTGTGGATTTACACAGACTTTCATTAAGACACAAGAGTTAGCTGATCGTCAACCTCACCATGGTTGTGTACTGCCAGGTTCACTAACTCGAGAGCAAAGAAGGGTATGGTTTGCTGATGGCATTCTCCCCAACGGGGAAGCTACAGACTCGGCTAAAGGCCCTGCGGCAAATTCCAATCCCCCACAGCCTGTGGCTGCATCCCAGTACTCAAGCAAATCCTCAGGAGCCAATGCTTCTGAGGTGAGAACTTACTTTGTTCCATTCAAACTTGATAAACTGAACAATTCATCTGTAAAATGTGTTTTTTTCCCTCAGGAATAATCTCTTCCAATTGTGATAAACAGTACACATCATGAGTACATTTATGCTATTGCTGTTTACTGGTTATGCATATTTATTATACTTTTTATGCTATGTTTAAAATGTTTGTACAGCCAGTGCCTTAGTTTATAAGGTTTAGACTTTCTAATGTGTATACTTATGCATAAAATACATTCACCGCCTCACTCTACTCGTGCTATAACAAGTCTTAGGCATATAACTATCATATATTCACTGTCATGTAAATACTGCCTATTGAGTAAATAATCTTATCATATCCAATTTATTGTTTATTATCTGTTGTAGTAGCTGTTGTATTTTACTACCATGCAGGTATAGCTCAATTTGTCGTATGTCTGTATGGATCTTAAATGTCGTACTGTAGTTTCCTGAAGGAAAGTCGTTTCATTTTGTTCGTAGTTCAATGTGTAAAAATGACAGCAACCCTGACTTTGATCGTCAGACAGTCCTATTGGTATGTTTCAGCCATTAGTTTATCTATTATACCTGGTTGTAGGTGGCCCGTGCCCCTGGAGCCCTGACTGCTAACCCTGTGGGCAGCTCCCTCAATCTGATTCCAGAGGACGGGCTTCCTCCCATTCTCATCTCCACAGGAGTCAAAGGAGGTACGGGAGGCCACATCACAGGTGCTTGCTCATCCTCACCATTCAGCTGTCTCCACTCCTCTAAATATGTGTATTTGTACTTATGTATGTATTTGTACTTGTGTATGTGTGCATGTATTCTGTTTCTGCTTATGTCTCCACCACTCATGCAAAGGGGAGGGCTTTTATTGTGTGGGACGATGGTTCCCCATCAGAGTTGCACCATGAATATATTAAAATGTTAGTAACAAGAATAATAATGAGTGTCTTGTCTGCAGACTATGCTGTGGAGGAGAGACCTGCTGAGATTGTGCTAATGCAGCAGCTTGAGGAGGGGGATTCTCATCCCCTGGTATTTGTCCTCAATGCCAACCTTCTGGCCATGGTCAAACTTGTCAACTGTGAGTGTGCAACTTCTTGCTTGATGTTCTCTACAGTTTTATGTCGCTATGGAGTGAATTCTTTTAGAGTGTGAAATATCCATTAATATGAGTCAGTTTAACAACATGTAAGATTGTTGTATTTATTAGTGGTTTTTGCAAAGGTGTGCATTACTATTATTACTGCACATTCTTAGGTTGTTCTAAACACCTGTTAGTTCATGCTAACCTATGTTAACAAATGGAACCTTATTGTAAAGTGTTACAAGCTACACTTGGATAAATCTTGTTAATCTTTCATTTTTCATGGGCAAGAATATTTTTGTGATGTAAATGTAGCTGTAGCTATGTTTTTTAACCATTGTAATACTTTTGTGGAATTGTAGAAAGTTACAAAACTGTGTAGATGTCTTTTTGTGTTATTTTTTGCTTAAAGACGTGAATAGGAAGTGCTGGTATATGACAACAAAAGGTATGCATGCCGTTGGCCAGGCGGAGGTAGTAGTGCTTCTACAGTGCCTGCCTGATGAGAAAAGCATTCCCAAGGACATTTTCAGCCACTTTGTCCAGCTCTACCAGGAGGCACTCACAGGTAAACTGATACACTTCCACCAGGAGGCCCGTTCTGGTAAACTGATCCAGACTAAATGAGACCAAGGCCTACATAGATACAATTAAACTGAACTATCAGGAGGCTCTCAAAGGTAAAATGAGGCTGCTGGCCCTATTTGCATTGAGGAACCACTTCAGCAGAAATAGTTTTTCCAGACACAATCCTCCTCTTTATCACCCAGCCCTACTTCATGTCAGTAAGTGCAGCCACAGAGCAGTTCCCTTGTCATGTTGCACACTGACCGCCATCCCTTTGAGCCTAATGTATGATCTGTCAAAAGTGCAGAGGTCTAATTCAGACGTCTTCTATCTGTCAGATTAGATTTAGTGGCTGTCACCTTTTAGTGGCTAATGCTATGAAACTCATGAGTTTTTTCATGAGTGATTTTTCCATGCGCCTTTTATTTTTATTGAAATTAAATTTGTTCTGTTCTAAAACCTAGTGTGCTGTCTATATTGGCAACAGCCTTTGGTATCCTAACCTAAACAGAACCTGACTGATTTAAAACACTCTAAATAGGCAGCAATTCCACGTTCCACATAAATAATTAAGATGGAGTTTTGCATTAACACGTGCTGCTAAGCAAACAACATGATACTCTAATAAGCCAAAAATACATAATACACAAATATTGGATAAAATAGTAAATTTTGTATTAGATTTAACTCCGTATTGCTATTTTTCAGTATTCATAATTCTTATGATATACTATATATGTATGCATGTATGCATATATATGTATGCATGTATGTTTTCATATTATTTATATTATATATTCATATTATTGATTTATTTGTTTATTTTTCATTTTTGTTTTGCTTTGTCTGCAAAGGATTAATGCATTGCTGCCCTAGAATTTGGTCATAACAAATTATCTTAGAATGCAGCGTAATTTTGGCATCAGGAACGAGCCTATGATGCCTAAAAATACTAAGTAGTCAGCTCACTAGATTTTGGAATAGAGCTTATATTTCCAAAGACTTAATTTCTAGCCTTAAATGCACCTCATTCAAGTCGTTCCGTATTTATTTTCAGTGTTTTGACAGAAACTGGCATTATAACATGGCCTTATGGTTGCTGTGCACATCTCAATCAATGCATGTTGATATATCTGTCAGTGCTGAGATATTGTTTGATTTAAAGAATTTCCATCCAAGTATGAAATGTGATAGAACTTGAGCCTATCCCACACTGTCTTCTGTGCAGGAAATGTGTTAAGCCACCTGGGTCACTCCTTCTTCACTCAGAGCTTCCTGGGAAGCAAGGAGCATGGTGGCTTCCTTTACATTAGCCCCACTTTCCAGTCCCTGCAGGATCTGCCTTTGCCTAACCCACCCTACCTCTTTGGCATCCTGGTGCAGAAGTGGGAGACCCCTTGGGCCAAGGTTTTTCCCATCCGACTTATGCTCCGTTTAGGGGCGGAATACAGATGTGAGTTTTTGGTTTGATGTTGAGGGGTCATTAAGGGTTTAGCTGTGTTGAAAAAGTTAAATTAGATTAGGTTAGATTATTTTTCTTAGTTGAATATGGCTGAATGATGGGATACATTTTCTACCCCTTTAACATAGTAAAGTGTACACTTGATAATGAAAGGATCTGCCATTATTTGAATACCAAAATCTCTATTCAGTTATTCTAAACGTGCAATAGGTCTTTAACCCAACCTGATTTTCCAGCTGGGTTTGTTTTTTTTAAGTATGGAGCTAGTTAGGGGCTCTTCAATCATGCTTTTGTGCGATTCTGTGCTGTTTTTCTATATACTGTTAATGCGCTGGACGGACGTCTTATAATGTTGCGCAGAATCTCACTGTTTTTTTTTCTTTTACAGGCAGGATAGCAACATTTTTAGACACCAATTAATATTAAAATAACTTTTATTTATTAAACGCATCTCGAAACACCTGTGTTCTGTTTTATTTGTTGTGCTGCGTTCTGAAGAATTTCAGGTTGCAAAGAGGACTTTGTGTGACTGGTACGATTGAAACACGGTTAGACTGTTTTTTTTTATTTTTCCTTTTGCTCTGGTGTGCATATTTACATACAATAATTTGACAAATTCAAAACTATTCGATGTTAAACAATTAAAAAATTTAAAGCACACTGAAGAGGCTATTTAACCACAGCATAATAGCTCTATGCGCATAACAATACTTGCATTCGCATCCTCACTGAAATTGAAAATGAACCTGTCGCGGCGTGCACTAACGGGTAGTGATAGTTTGATTATTTGTGAGATTTTATAATGTGAAGATCTATGTATTGTGCTGTTTAGGCTCACAGCTCACTCTGCACTTTAATTGCTGCTATTCTGAGTGTTTGAGGAAATTCCATTGCAATTAACGTTCTTTATTCCCGCACCCCAACTCTTGGCTAAAAAACTATTAACTGTTGATTTAAAACTCACGGTCAACCGATTGTTAAAGTCTTTAACCGTGCACACACATACCGTTTCTGATACTGTTTAGGAAAAAGCAATGCAGAAAATGTCTTCACATTGCTCCATCTCTCTGAGACACCATCTCCACATACTGAAAGAGCTTCTCCAAACTAATTTGTAAGCTCTACCTCCTGTGGAGATGGAATATATAAACAGAGGGTTTCCTGCAGAGCTTTCCTTGACACGCAATGGACTCCCTTAGAAACAGCATGAACCGTTTTAATCTCAAGTATGCTGGGATCTTTAGGGAATGGTGACCTATAGCACACAGGTGTAATACATTTTAAATATGTACATTACAGTTGTTTTATTACGTAATATCTCAGTCATATGAATTGTCAAGGAGATTATTATGATCTAGACATTTCACATACAAAAAAAGAGCTTGACTTTTTTTTTGACTTTTTGACTTTTACAAGGCTGTCTGGAATACTTGATTCTGATTTGTCAGTCATGGCACTCTGCAGTCAAATAATTTTTGTAAAATGACTGCTAAACTGAGCTACACTGGGCTAGTTTCATGTCTCTCATAGCTCTCCAGACTCTTTCACATAATTATATAAATTTAGCTCAAATCAATTTTTTTTTCTGTGCATTTATTGATTTGGTAGGTGGCCATGTAATAAGCGGGATAATGTACAGTCACTTCTCTGATCACCCTTTCAGGTTATTGTGTGATAATAGCCAGCTGAATGTACATTATCCCTTACTTGTTTTTCTGGTGTGTTTTCAACATGTTCACTTGTATTGCAGTCTATCCCTGCCCACTATTTAGTGTTCGCTTCAGAAAACCACTATTTGGAGAGACTGGCCATACCATTATGAACTTATTAGCGGTAAGAATACTAATATTGCACTTCAATCCCCTTTATTAGCACATTCTTTTCTCTTGCACTCAACTTTAAACCAAAAAGAGTCACCAAAGGTCATTTGTCTGTTTGCAGGATTTCCGTAACTACCAGTACACATTGCCAGTGGTTAAGGGGCTGGTGCTGGACATGGAAGTGAGGAAGACCTGCATCAAGATACCCAGCAACCGTTACAATGAGGTGAATGGAGTCTTCAAAATCTCACAAAATGCTAGTAGAATACACCATAGAGATGCAATTCAGATTCATAAAAGAATTTGGTTATTGTCTGGAAGCAAAATAAAAATAGGATGCATGAAAAATGTAACTGATCTTTATGTACAACAGAGTGAGTAACAGGTAGAATATCAGATTGGAGCATGATGCAAACTGTTCTACAGAACAAGTTATGCATTAACAACAGCTTGCCTTAGCATCCTTTTCTCTAGTCTTCTTTGAAGACTTTAGGTATTTATCTTGTGTTTGACTAAGCAGAAATTGTAATGGCAAACAGTTGACACATGGATGAACTTATTCTCTACCTAAAAAAGCTGTCATTTTTACTCATATCCACCTTTTTCACAGGCAGCATAATTACCCATTATGCTTAGTGTGTTCTTCCAATGTGGATGCAACAGACTTCCACTTCACAACTTATTCCCATTATCAAACAATATAATATCAATAACAACAGTCAAAAATGGAAGAACAGTCTGTTTAATTAACGTTATCACTTTCTCACAAATATCTGCATATGGATATTAGGTTTTGACGGCAATCCCAAATAGATGAGAACAAAATCACACACACATTTGTATGGTAAAGTTATTTGGACTCTAGCGCTCGCTGCACGTGCCGTGTGAGTGTGAGTGTGAAAGAGAGACACAGACATACAGCACACAGAGAGAGAGAGAATCCACGAATATGATGAGCTAAATTTCAATGCATTTCTTGTTGTGTACTTCAATATGAAAACAGCCAAATCCTGGACATTTTGGGAATCTAGAAATCCGACCAGATGCTTTATTAAGGTTCGAAAAAGAGGACATGTCTATGAAAAGAGGGTGTATGGTCATCATAGGTTCCATTTAAAAATCTTCTTCATTATTTCTGCCGCCACCTCACACACTCTGCAGACAGCAACTCTGTCTCTACCTCAGTCACATACAATTGCTGCTCGCAATCACCAGTAACGTTAGTCTAGCACAGGGGTCGGGAACCTATGGGTCACGATTTTTGTTCAAAATCAAGTGGCTCGCCTGTTGTCTCACCAGTCGCCAACACATGATCATTTTAAACTTTCTAGAGATAATGTTCCTGCAGAAAGTGTGGGTGCAGTTGCAAAGCTTGAAGTCAATGACACTGTTTTGATTTTCTTTTCTCCCGAATTTGTCATGCATCCTACTCCTGGTGAACAAGGTTTAAAATTAACACCTGTCAAATGTGGATTTTTCAAGCGCAATGGTGGGTAATTTTGCTGATGTACCAGCTACTTGGAGGGCGATCTGTAAGACTTCTCAGAGTGATATATGACAAGAAATTAAACACAAAGACGTGTGTTTGCCGAAACATGTGATTATATATTGAAGAACAGATGAAAGAAAATCCGCCAATGGGCATCTGATATGTGTGTGCAGTGAGCTCTGCTATTCACGAATGCAATGAAAGCGCTTCTCCAAGACACGCACATGCATAGAGTTCTGGGCCTCGTTCCCCAATATCTATTGATCTTATCTGTTAAGAGCTTGTACTACAAGCCATTTTACAAATGTTTGTTGTTTTTTTATGTGCGCCCAGGGTGTGAAATAGCACCCGCCACCCGCATAATTTGACAAGGCCCAATCCAGCTCGCGAGCTCCTCGTTCAAATGCTGGTATTTCATGTGAGAGTAATTTTGCTCATCTACCCGCAACAGGTGGGTGACCTGTAAGATCTCTTTGAGTGACACATGAAATGCTGTTAGTCACAAAGACATGCGCTTGAAGAAACTTTATTATATTTGATCATATAAGAATAGACAAAAGAAAAGCCATCGTTGCTTGTGTGGGATTTACTGTGCAGAGCGAGTCTGTCTCGTGAAACATGCACATATAAAGAGTTAACATTCCTTTTCTCTGTTTCAATTGCCTGAATTTTTTGCAAGAACAATGTCATCAATGAGAATGCTGCAAATGATCTTTGATTATCTCAGGAGGTGCTGTGAGTTTCACTTTATTTCCATTGTGCAATTTGCGGTTAACATGCATTGTGAACGCAACACTGCAGTCTTAGTAACACACACACACACACACACACACACACATATATATGTGTGTATGTATTAAACAAAGATGAAAGTGATTTAATCATGAAATAATACAAGACACCTTGAACCTAAAATTGAGTTCTATTTTCTTTAGGCAGCATAAAACGTTACCAAAATGCACTACAAACACATTCGATAATAACACACGTATGGCAGCTACACACATAAATATTTGCTGACCCTCGGGGCAAGTAAAATTAATTAAATATTTGTACGTATCGCCCAGCCCCAAAGGGAAGTGAACGTTTTCATGAACAATTGTTCATGTTACCTATTAATTGTTGCATATATGTTTGTTTTTGAATAGTTAATGGGCATAATAAACATTTAAGTTTATTGAAAAACGTTGTTTTTGGAAAATAGTAAATTATTAGTTTGTGCTATATGGCCCTTTCGAAAAAATGCATCAACCAAAAATTTAAAAATTGGCTCCTTAGTGAAAAAGGTTCCCGAACCCTGGTCTAGTAGATAACAACAACTAAGTGGAAATGTGGAGCATTCGAGAGGAAGTCTCTCGCCGTAATGGCGCCGCCCATGAAGAAGTCAGGAAAAAGGTGGATCGGACTTAATTAAGTCTTAAGATTATGCATAAGTTTGTAAAGTAATGCTAAAGTTTTCTTTTGGTTTCCTCCTTTCTCAGCTGATGAAGGCAATGAATAAGTCCAACGAGCATGTGCTGGCCATGGGAGCGTGCTTCAATAAGCGGGCAGATTCCCACCTTGTGTGTGTTCAGAATGATGATGGTAACTACCAGACGCAGGCCATCAGTATTCATCACCAGCCTCGCAAAGGTACTTCATGATTACATTTGAGAGTCTTATGGGAATATATAAAGTAATATGGAGAGTAATATATGCCAAAAATAATATATTAAGAGGCCAGCAGGGAGTGCTCAGCCTGCAGTCTGTGTGGGTTCTAATGCATCCCAGTACAGTGACGGGATGTTATATTGTCTTTTGGATGAGAAGTTAAACTGAGGTCCTGATACTCTGTGGTCATTAAAAATCCCAAGGCTCATTTTGTAAAGACTAGGGGTCCTGGCCAAATTTGCCCATTGGCCTCTATCCATCATAACTTCCTAATATGCTGCACACTGGTGGAGGTTGAGGAGATTACCCCAATACTATGTAAAGTGCTTTGAGTGCCTAGAGAAGAGATAGATAAATGTAAGAAATTATTATTATTTAGAGGCTGCGCTATATTTAGAATTGCCACGTCTAAAGGCTTTGCTAGTGAATTTATAATATACTGTAGCACTGCCTCAATTGCCTTATTGCTTTTATTAAACAGTTTCTAATAAAATATTTATGACACAATTAAAACTTTATTTCTTAAAGCAAATACATTAAGGTCCATCCTTCCATTGACCAGTCAGCATCTATAAACAGAACTACTTGTTTGATAAGCTTATGACATAAAGTTGACTTTAAAAGTAAACTTTAAAGCTTAAATAATAATACACAAGTTTTAACAGAATAATTAATGTAAGTAGTTTTATAAAATTAAAAGTTCACATTTTTGCCTTTAACCCTCTGGGGTCTGAGGGTGTTTTGGGTAAGTTGGGTATGACTACATGCAACATATGCAGTGAATGATAATGTTAATTATCATATTCCACATTTAAACTCACATTTAGATTCATGTGGAGGCCATTAAAATTCAGACGAAGGTTGTTTAGATTCAGATGAAGGAGATCATTTTTGCCTTTATACCCTCCAAATATTGTTCACATTCACTTCCATTGTAAGTGCCACACTGTAACCTCAATTTTTGCATTTTTTTAAAGAAAAGGAGGGATGAGTCAAAATTATTATTTTGTGATAATCAATATAATGCTATAAATACTGTTGGCTGAGCTTAACTTGCATTGACCCCGGAATGTTTAGAAGAATGTTTTAGCATGTACTTGTGTTTCCCCCCCCCCCCCCACTAATTTCATTCCTCTTTTAGTTACTGGTGCCTCCTTTTTCGTATTCAGTGGGGCTCTGAAGGCTTCATCGGGCTACTTGGCTAAGACCAGTATTGTAGAAGGTACTATATATGGCATTTATACCCTTTTTCTGTTCATGTAGGACATCTGATCCCTCTGGAACAATGACTAAACTGGACATAACTTCCTATTTCACTTTATTTTTTTGACAAATGTCACCATGAGGTTGAATTGTACGTTCAGTACCATGTAATGCTAACTAAAGATTCAGTCTCATCAACTATTGACCCTCAGAGCTCATTTAGCGCTATACTATGTGATGTGGTAGTAATGTTGAATGGTTGTGTCTCAGATGGTGTGATGGTGCAGATTACGGCTGAAACTATGGAGGCCTTACGGCAAGCCCTAAGAGAGATGAAAGATTTCAATATTGTCTGTGGGAAAGCTGATCAGGAAGAGAACCAGGAGCAGGTCCAAGTCCAATGGGTTGAGGATGACCACAACATTAACAAGGGGTGAGCAGACAAGTAAAGCTGGAACTAGGGCTTTCAATCTATAGCATTTGTAATCTACTTAATTACATGCTGAATAATGATTAATTAATCAAATTAATTTATTAAATCACAAACAAACAAACAGCATCTTCACCAACTAATGAGACAGGCTGGTTTAATGGAGTGTGGTATTGAGATCTTAATCAAATGCACATCAATTCAGTATTTAGCAGTAATTGCAGGCTCTGAAATGTGTTTACCTGCAAATTGCCAAAGTAAAAAAAAAAACAAACAAGTGATGCAGCTCTAAAACTAGACTGATGTAACCAGTCAGGCACATTTAAAGGTGCACCTGTTCAGGATATTTGATGGCATGGCAAAAAATTTAAGTCTACAGAATAAAAAGGTGCTGCCATGCATTTTTGACCAGGTGATACAACCAGATAAATATATTCTTCATGACACCCAGGAACTGAAAAAATGAAAAAATTCATCCAAAAATTAAAATTCTCTCCTCATTTACTCACACCCTTGTCATCCCAGATGTGTATGACTTTCTTCCTTCTGAAGAATATAGTGTTTTAAAAGAATATCTCAGATCTGTTGGTCCTCACATTGCAAGTGAATGGGTACAAACATTTTTATGATCCAAAAAGCACAAATGCAGTGCAAAAGTTATCCAAAACACTCCAGTCGTTAAATCTATGTATTTAGAAGCTATATAAGTGTTGGTGAGAAACAGATCAATGTTTTTGTCCTTTTGTGCTATAAATTATCCATGCTGTCTTGTAGGTGGTGATATGCATAAAGAATGAAAATCGCAAAAAAACAAAAGATAGTGAAAATGGAGATTGGGTGTAAAAAAGGACTTAAATATTGAGTTTCCCACCCACACCTATCATCTTGCGTTTGAAGACGTAGATTGAACCGTATGTCGTATGGATTACTTTCATGCTGTAAATTTTATTTTAATGGCTTTATGTACTCTAAATTTTGGTCACCATTCGGAATCGCTTCCATTGCGTGGACCTACGGGGATTAAATATTAAAAAAAATCTTTGCTTGTGTTCAGCAGAAGAAAAAAGACATACACATCATGGATGGCGTGGGGATGTGTAAATTATGAGAGAATTTTGAATGAGAGAACAATCCTTTTAAGACTACTGACTGCTCTCCAATTCAATATCATTCCATTCAATGCTATATGTATGATCCATGGTCATAGGCATAGTCTAACTGATGTTAATGTTGTCCTGACATCATACTGGCAGAATTCCAACCGCTTTTCTGTTTACAGCCTTATCACCATCTGTGATCATGACCATTGTGTAAACTCACATTTAATGATTTTGTATTATGCCTGGTGACAATATCATAAGTGAATAAGGAGAAGAGCAGTAGAGCTAACACAGACTTGGATTAGCTCCAGTGTTTACAGTCAGTGTAGATGATATGTTGGTACTGAGTTCCTACCCTTTTGTGGACATACCATCAAAATGATAAAAATCTGTTTCCAAAGGAGCTTAATGACAGGCTTTGAGGGTACTATGGTGAATCCTGAACTGTTTTGGTTAAATGAACTGAACTGTTATCAATTAATGGCATTTTCACCTATGTGCTTTTGTTTTTAATGACAGAGTCATCAGCCCTATTGATGGGAAATCCATGGAGTCAGTCACCAGCGTTAAGATCTTCCATGGCTCAGAGTTTAAGGCCAATGGGAAAGTCATCCGTTGGACAGAGGTTCTTAACACTGATTTGTTATTTATTTTAGTTTGTGTAGTCTATAAAAGTATGATGTGTAATCTATTTTGTTTTCTTGAAAATGATTAACTTAATAATACTTGTTTGCGTAGGTGTTCTTCCTGCGGAGTGAGGACCAGACCAAGGGCCTGAGTGATCCAGCAGACCACAGCCGACTCGCTGAGAATGTGGCAAGGGCTTTCTGCATGGCCCTGTGCCCTCACCTCAAACTTCTCAAAGAGGATGGCATGGCAAAACTGGGCCTGCGGGTCACGTTGGACTCTGATCAGGTGAGAATGACTGGCTTTGAAATTAAAAACAAGATTACCCATAGTAGTCCAGATTGACCTCTGATATATTCCGAAATGTGTTACAGGTGGGCTACTTAGCTGGCAGTAACGGCCAGCCACTGCTCCCCCAGTATCTGAGTGATCTTGACAGTGCCCTCATCCCAGTGATCCACAGCAGAGCTTGCCAGCTGAGCGAGGGGCCTGTGGTTATGGAGCTCATCTTCTACATCCTGGAGATCATCTCCTGAAAGGAGGGTATCCTTCCAGCTCTCCTCTCTTCCTTTGCCTCTCTCTCTCTCTCTCTCTCTCTCTCTCTCTCTCATTTGCACTTCAAAAAGCCTGAAAGCTGTGCAGGAAAAAGTCCTCCATGCCATCTATGCACCATCTCCACTGGGACCCTCAGCCCAGCCCCTCTGAATTTGGTGCTCTTTCATTTCTCCCCAACTCCACTGTGGAAACCATAGGCCCCGTTGATTGAAAAGAAAGGGCGGTGACCCTGAATCAAATCTCTTCAGAATCCATTGTAGCAACACTACTAAGCTCCTGAAAAAAAGAGGGTGCTGTACCCTCACGGCCCTTATGGAGACTCTCCTTGGATATTGATAATTAAAGACGGAGAGAAACTCTAGCAGGACGATTTGCTCTAAGAAATGTTTTTTGGTGGACAGTGCCTGGGACTCAATACGAAACGAGGAATGGATTCCTTTGAGCTTCAGTCTCGCCTCTTAAGCTTTATGAATCACCAGATGCTTTATTTCATGAAACTGGACCTCAGTTTGTTTTATTTGTCTTTTTTTTTTTTTTTTTTTTTGAGTGTAAAATTGCTCTAAAGCTAAAATGATGTAGCTTCCTCAGAGATGAGATGGCATAGTGTTTAGACATTGAGTTACTGTTACAAATGTCTAGAATGGACCTCTGTTACAAAATGACTTCACGACTGGTTATTGAATCAAATAAGATCCAATTATAATTTCATACAGCGTTCTGGATTTTAACTACAACTTCAGGTGTTGAAAACACCGAAGGTCCCGATCCAATAAATTGGTGGATTGGTTATGATCTATAGCTCATCTAATGATGGAAGCCTCTTAATTTAGTATTCTGTCCATCTCATTTCTTTTCCAAACCTTTTTAGTGACCCATGTTCTCCCAATGTTTTTAACATGTTTTCATTGAAAGGATTATGCAAATGCGAGGAATAGACCTAAAAAAAAGCAATGCAGTGCACTGTATAGTAAGCCATTATTAGGAAGTTGAAGGAGGGAATAAAGAACGCTGAAGAGTTGGCCTGAAACGATTAGTCAACGTTATTGACAACATAGACAATAAAAAAATTGTCGACAACATCTCATTTAATGTAACATGAGACACTTATTATGATGTGTGAGAGCAGCGCTGCAGCTCGTGCCTGACTGTGGAGAGGAAGAATTACACAGCTCACAGTGTAGATGCACTCTAAACTTTCCAAACAGCTTCAGGTGATGTAGATCACAAAGTATGAGGGACTTATAATGCAAAAATATAAAAGTAAATACAGAAGCATTCTCATTGTGGAATAAGCATCTTTAAAGGAAACACCCCAGCATTACATCTTAAATGCAGTTATATTTCATGCGTTACAGCTTTATTAAAGTTCAAATAATATCGAAGCAGGTCATGTAATTAACTACAAACTCCAAAACTGGCATTTCTCTTAGCGTCAGCGCCTCTTCTATGAGTTCTAAGAGGGAGAATTTGAAAATGCAGCTGTCTGTATCACACTATCGCGGGGACGCTTGTCCTCGAGCGCGCACACTTAATGCAGCTAGATTATAACGTTATGGCTCGTGACTTATTGTATCATAACATGTGTCACTATATGTTTCTTATTGTGAAGAAAATTGGCAATATGAGCTTTATTAATAAGAGAGTGGGTTTTTTTTGTGAGTTAAAGAAAGAAAGGTGAGAGAGGGAAGTATTTGCCACATTATACACTGCAACAAAGTACATTTATGATTTGTTTTTGTTTTGGCTTGTTTTCCAATTTAAATATCTAAAACTCCTTTAAAATAATGTACGTTTTCTTTAGCAGCTATACTGCAGAAGAAAAAAAATGTTATCTGAGAATGTTGAATCTATTAAAAATCCTTTAAAAAAGATGCATTCACCTGAGAAGCAGCATATTTGATATTTAGACTTGCTTTTAGAGAATAGATTTAGAATATAAGTATATTTTGACTTTACTGCACTCGCAGAAGTCTAACCAAGTGAAAAAAAATACACGTGTATATACAAAATACACTTACATTTAAGATACATTGTCCTAAAGCAATTCTAAATATCTTACATGTTGCTTCTCAAGTAAATGTATGTTGTTTTAAGGTTTTTTTAGATGCTTTTAAATAGAAAAAAGACAAACACTTGATAACAATTTTTTATTTTTTTTTTCCGTGAATTTCTTAACTTAATTGAACTTAAAAAGTATTTTTTCCTTTAATTCAGTGAATGTCATTTAGAAGTATTTATTTTATAAAGATTATTTTTCCCCTCTATTGTTAGTAAGCTTGTTCAATGCAACCTTTTAAGTCGAGGCACAAGCTGAAAAACTGGTTAAGCGCTAATGATTAACTGTTGCAATAATCGCAGAATAAACGTTCTGATAATCGTTTGATTAATCGATTATCAAAATAATCATTAGTTGCAGCCCTACCGTAGAGATTTAAGGGTTCTTGAAAGATGGATGATATTTTAGTTGATAATGAGAGGAAAGGTTTGATTTTGGCATGAGGTCTCAAAGCCATTAATTCAATTGACAGGGTCATTAACTGGATGGGATTCTCACAGAGTTAAAAGCTATATTATGTCTTGAAACGACCCTTCTGTAGTGCTGCTATGAATATTGTTAATATACATTAGTTGAGTAAATATCATTGGTTTTCCCCATAATGTCCGTTTCTTTTACAGATATAATGTGTTATAAAATTTTCTTCATGAGGAGTGCTTATTGTTTTAATTAACTTTGTTAATTGATTTTTCATTCAGAAAATTGATTGCCTTGAGTGGTTATCTGGTATAATATTGACACTTTCCCAAAATAGATAACTGTCAATATACTATAAGGAGTTCAATGTACAGTATGTGGGGAGTCGTCGATAACGTTTTCGGAGAAAGGGGCTTTTGGTTTCAAATTTCAGAAACTGATATTCTCATCATCAGATATATTCCATATTATTGAGTGCATTTACATGCTCACCGATTTTTTTTGAATAACCAAGCTTATTCAAAAAATAAAATAACACAAGAAAACCATGCTTTCATGGGATTCGTTTTTGATGTGAAAACATTTACGAGCATGCGCACAAGACTTGCATACATTGGATAAGTCTGTGACAACGCCAAGTAGGTATAGCTGCGGGGTAGAGTCTCCCAAATATGCCGTGGTTTCTCCAGAAGGGGGTGGGGTTACCCCAAAAGGGGATGACACCTCCACAGACAGTTGCGGTTATGTATGGAGCTCCCGTCCCTTTTTGGAGCTCTGTCTACAGCTTTACCCTTCTCGACAATACTGGTAATGGTGTTTACATTGAGAACGAAATCGGGCTAAAATCTACTGTATATGTGGCGATTAGTTTATGCTTAAACTGTTTATGACCTTATACCCTGACACAGTTTAGGCCATTTACATGACCTTGCACATTGTCAGCTTATTGCACATAATCAGTGTAACATTTTGCATGTAAACGCACTCATTGTCCATCATGCTAAATTTAATAAAGGCACTGTGACACCGCAGAATGTCTATGTTAACCATAGCCATAACGCCCTTTTTAGTTAACAAGTCGATAATTAAAATGACCTAAACTGAAGTAGGATCTTGACAATGACAATCAAATTGTAGTTAATCTTTTAATCAGATAACAGAGCACCAGACAAAGAGTTAAGGTGGCATGGTATCATATTCACCTATTTTGCATAATGACTTTAAAATGGCATTGTCATTCTGTGAGCTCAGTGAGATGCAGGGCTTTCAGGGCATCTGATGAATGAGGACAGCAGCTGATATAAATATCCACAGCAAGTGAACCTCACAGACCTACTGTAGCAGGTCAATAGTTGAGACATAAATCATGTGTTTCTAGCTGAAGAATGCTGACAGCTTTGGAAACAGACCGTTCGTTCAAAATAAATGGCATTACATGAAAGCTGCATTATCTTCCCACAGCCCAAAACACCCCTTTGTTACTCTGCATTGAACTTTGACATTCTTTCCAGGTGTACATTAATGTATATCCAAAATTATAACCTGTTATTGTTTTGTTTGTTATAGCCTTTATTTTTGACAGTCCTCCCAAACCACTAACATGACAGCATGCATGCTGAAACCAAGAACTTACAGTAGTTTTCCAAAAACCTTTGCATTTTGGAGCAACATTTCAGAGGTGTGGATCTGCTTACAAGAACATATTTGTACAAACTATTCATTACGGATTGGTTTGACCTGTGATTATACACAAAAAAAAATGTATATGGCCAGAATGAAATGAATTTGCAATGTATGAAAAGCCAAAAATAAAAAGTACACATCCTTTCTTGTACACTACAAATGTCAATAAAAGCAGTCTTTATCAAACCTGTTGAGTATCTAAAAATATGCCATCTTTGCACAATATGAAAATAAATTCTTGCAACATGTATAAACTGCAATGTAGGGTAGAATAAAAGGAAACATTTCCTTTAATGATAAGTCAAAGAAAAATTCCAGCAACTACGGTTCATAATTCTCACGTTTAATAAAAAAACAGCTGAAAGTTCACAAAATTTGTGTGAAATGGAAAGAGAATACAATAGTGCCTCCTGAGTGATCAGTATAACAAAAAGATTTTGGGATGAGTAACTTGACCAGAAAACTAAGCCAGGTTTCAGAAAAAGCCCAGACATTGATGAAAGAAACAAAAATACAACAAAGCATCAACATTGACAGTGAAATTTAAGCCAGGACAAAGCACAATCTGTGACTGGAAAATCTGGCACTTCAAATGTGCCAGAGCCATTTTAAAATCCAAATAATTCACATGAGATGGGAAGATCTGTAAGTGAAATGAACGGACAGAGCTGTACAGAATAGGAACTAGATTGCACATTGTCTAGGCTAAAAAATGAAAAGTCAGTCAATTCCTTCAAATTTAAAATCCAACATATACCAAAATGTAAAAGGGGTCTTTCAAGAGTGTAAATGAGGAAATTTTGGACTTGTGAAGTAAATGTTAAACAACAGATTTCTAAGGTCATTTCATTGGCAAGTGAAGCCAAAATGTGGCAATCTTGTGTTTATCTTATATCTTAGGTATCAATAACTTATGTAAATACTAGACCACAATGTAAATATGGCTAAAGCACCTTGAGAAATGTGCAATCCCTACAGGACAAGACCATGATGTGCAACAGCGTTTATAACCTAAAAGATTTGAACTCATAAATAATGTAAGGGAAGTTTATTTATACAAATGAATGCAAAACATCTCTAAAATGCATAAGACAACCTTTGCTAAGTATTAACCAAACTGACTCTTCAGACCTCAGATGATATACAAGTGATTGTCAACAAAGTGCTGAAAAAGCTTATTCAAGCTTTCAATCTCAAAACTATTTGGAACATTTAATGAATAATTCACATCTGCTTCAATTAGCAAAAGCTATTCTATGGAATTTCTATGGAATGATATATAAAGACAGTACTCTGGCACAACCTATACACAATCAACCCATGTTAAACTGTGCAGTGAATTGAAATAGGTTGTAAACACGTTTTGAAATGTCTGGCAAAATGTTTGGGATGCAAATGCAAACCTTTTTGCATACCTAATCAAATTAACCTCATTTGCATAGCAATCACACATTAGTATTAATGGTATGGCAGCCACAGGTTCCTAGTACGATGGAGAACAGATTAAGTCATTCATCTTACTGCAGCAACAGTGATTACTTTGGCATTAGTGTGTAAGTGCATCCCAGAGCAGAAAAAATGCTAAGCTCTCATTGGTTCAACTCAAATGCATTAATGTAAGAGTTGGGGTGTGCGGTTATTATAAAATCAAGAGGCAATCTATTTCAAAAGGCAGATTTAAAAGGAATTTCTAATTTCTTTAGAAGGCTCTCACGCAAGTGTTCCTGCTCCCCTTATTAATATCTGTTGTATTTTTAATCACCCTCAACTATTACATCCTCATCTAACCTCTTTTACCCTGATAAAAGAAACCTGTAACTGACAATGTCTCTCCGTAAATGGCTCAAAGCACAGAGAGTGTGTTGAGAAATGTCCTGGCGATATCCATCTGGTGGCAAGTGCTTGAGGCTAGCAGCACTGAGGAGATTTCACCCTCCATATCTTCATCCACTTTGTAGAAGCCGTTTAGACCTCGAAACCTTGAAGAGTAAAGTGTAATCATTAAATGTGATCTGCAAACTATATCCGTCTTAAAAAGAAAAGGACAAAACAGTCTTACTTTGAGAAGAAGTTCTGTACATCACAGTGCCAGTTACAGCAGTACCTAACATAAACATTCAATCAGAATTAAGAATCACTTGGGAAATATCATGTCATTTTTATAGGTGCACACTGCATAGAAAGTCTATGTTTTTGCCTTGACACCTGGTGGCGTAGATGCAGCATTACGAAGTTCTCAGTTACCGATATAATTGTAAAAATGCATTATTTGCAGTCAGCCATGATTAATAATTTATTCCATGAGTGAAAGCATCTAATTGCAGGGGACTGGACGATATTCATATCTCACTATTCGGATCAATATAAGATAGGAAGTTCACAATTCTATATAATTTCGATTCGATATAACACTTAAATGACAAAATATGACAGAAAATTTTTCCCTCAAAATCAGAACACAAGTGGTCATAAATGGTGCATTTAGCGACCAGGTATAAACAGCTTTGTGTCTCGTCTGACCCCATGTGATCGGATCACACGAGACGCATCTTAAGATGTTCCAGTTTATTAACAAGAGAAAAGTCTATCGCATTTGTGCAATTTGTGATTAAAATTAATATTTATTTTTACCTTTTTATATGACAATAAAGAACAGAAAGGATATTAAAAAGACATTCAGTGAAAGTGGAGTGTGTGGATCTCATCTTTGATGAACACATTATAATGGTTTGTGTTAATCTCAAGATCTTTTCACCAAAACAAGGGGATTTTCCAGGCATTCCAGTACTTCCTTTTCTAAAAGCTAAATTAAGTACTTTAAAGGTGGGGTAAAATCAAGCAATAGAGAGATTATGAAGATTGACGGGTCATTTATGATCATATGGACAGAAAACTATGGAGGACCAAGTCTGCCAAAATTATATGACTCTAATATAGACAGATTAATATTCCTTAATGCAGCACAGGTATATTAAACAATTTCTATTTGCTAATCCACGCCCTTCTGTGGCTATATTTCAAGTCTGTAGAATCACATTTAATTTTGTCAACCACAAGATGTCACTGTGGCCTCTAAACTTCACACTGGACTACTCCGATTGCTATGCCACAAAGTGAAAACACATCCCCTCATTTTCATACAGACAAAGAAATGTATACCTAAATAAATGAGAAATAATGTGTAGCAAAATAAATGAGCCAATACATACATTTAAAAAAACTGATACATTTGGAAATAAATAAATGTGGAAATAGATGAATACATAAAGGATATAAAAGTATAAATATTAATTTGTCACATTTGAAAATGAATTTATTTCTGTGTAAAATGTTTTTTAACATTTATTTGCACATATATGTATTTATTTATTTCTATTTTGGCAGACTTAGTCCTGGTCCTCCATAGAACACATGTTACAAATGTCGAAATATCAAGTTGTGCCTCTATGTGGTTTGTCATTTTTTGTTTTGTTCCCAATATATTAGAAATTCTATATATATTGTCTCATTCCTTATCTAGATAAAGTTAAATATTCTGCTTGAAATATGGCATCTCATGAATGTGCAGCTTGTGCATCCAGCACCATATTGTAGAATAATAGCTTCTCCAAGACTGATATGAAGAGTTTTCATTTTATGTGGGTTTAATTTTTTTTACTATGACTATTTCTTTCTATTTAAAAGCTAAGCAATAAACAAAAAAAATTAATAAATAAAAAATAAATAAATACTGAGTGCACCTTTAATAGCAAGAAAACAGGATTTACATACATGGAAAGCATCCCCAATGAACAGGTAAAAAAACTAGGGCTGTCGATTTTTAAATGTTAATTTAGTGCGATTAATTAAATGAAAATGAAAGCAATTAATCATGATCCCGATCTGCACGTAAAATACGTAATAAGGAATGTTCAAACCATCAGAGCAATTCAAGCTTGATGTACCACATTGATATAGCAGTAGGGGGTAGTCAGACCAGTCAAACCAAAAAGAGCAACAAGTAGCTCTGCCTTCCGCAGACGTGCTTTAGCACTCAATGACAGCTGAATGAAGCACAACAGAACATACACTATTTATGAGATTTTTCATCATTAGCCATGTTGGGGAAGATACTTTGAAACTGTAGCTTCCCAAGCAACTTGTTACTTAAAGTTAAAACTACATTCAAGCTAAAACGTTGTTAGCTAAACAAGTTAATAAGCAGTAGCTAACTACACTGAGGCTTTTTAAAGAAAATATATTTCAATATAAAAAAAATCTGATTTAATTCAATCATGTTTTGAAGCTCTTCCTCGCAATCTGATTTAGGGGAGCACATTTGATTACTCCGTTGGCTCCTTTGCCGTGTTCATAATATGATACAATGAGACAAACGTGACTCGTTACTGGAAAAGCTGCACAATTGTGAAAATAGTGGAGCTGCTCTCTTAACTGAATATGTACTGAACTGTACTGAAAAATGTAGTTACAGTAAGTTTGTTAGTAGCATCGCTAATTTTCATTAGTCACTCCCCAACAATGATCATTAGAGCCCTAACAGTACACAACCACATACACTGCATACTGTCTATTGTGTATATTTAATATATTATTTATAGTATATTGACTATACTGTATTATCTGAAGACATGGTATATTTTTACCCCATAGGAGGGAAATGACAGTAAACCTACACTACCATTCAAAAGTTTGGGGTCATTTACTCATTCTTTATTTATTATTATGTTTTTTTCACATTTTATAATAATAGTAAAGTCATCAAAACTATGGAATAACAGAAATGAAAATTTAGGAATTATGCTGTGACTAAACAACCCAAAACTGTGTTATATTTTAGCATCTTAAAAGTGGCCACACTTTGCCTAGAATTTGCAGACATGCACTCTTGATATTTTCTCAACCAACTTCTTGAGGTATCACCCTGGGATGCTTTTTAAACAGTATTGAAGGAGTTCCCATCTATATGCAGGGCACTTAGTGGATGTTTTTCTTAATTATTCGGTCATCCATTTCAAAAACATATTTTTTCTTTTAAATAAAATTTTAGTTTTGTAATTAAATAAATTAATATATTGGCACAATTATATTTTTGTCTCTAAAACTAATTTCAATCATTTAAGCAAATGTCTTCAGATCAAAAGATTTTTAAGATCATGAGAAAAATTTCAGACAAGTGACCCCAAACTTTTGAACGGTAGTGTACATTGACTTTGAAAAGCACTGACCTGTGGCTCTTCCAGTACTAGCCATCGTTCTGTGATTGTTTGGAGATCCTGCCCACCCAGAGGCTCTCTGAGACGCACCCTCACCTCCAGACGACCACCTGTGGCTTTTCGCCCATCCATAACCTACATACACAAATAAAGGCAATAAGATAAAGATGAATTTCCTTTGCAAATGGAAACAACAGTATCTCACTGATGGATGTGAATGTACCATTAAGCTCCAGTTTATTGGTTCAACACAGATGTTTGATTTTTGCAATTGATGTTTGCATACTCGTATCCAATTTCTACACATATACTATTCAAAATACAGTTCTGGATGAATGCCTCTTTAAACACATAAAAATGATAACTGTGGATTAAAAAGCCTATAGCTTACCTCAACTATTTCCCTCACTTCACTTTCAGCTTCCAGTTTTTCCAGTTTAAGGTTGGCTGTTCCTACTGGCTTGTCACTCCTCAGGAAGCCACTGTCATAAAAACAAAGATATCAGTGTGACCTCTCATAGCCACCTACACATACTGACCCAGCATACACCACAGCCAGGCACAGAAATCAAATCAGGGCAGCATTGTTTTTTTCAGGGCATACTTTTTACTAGGTTTCACACTCGTATTGATCAATACATATTCATGAGTTTTTAAAATAAATTTGTTTCCACCAATTCACTGAAAAACAACTCAAAAGAATGATTTGCTCACAAATCGCACATTACTATGGCTTGCGAGCAAGTTTTACTCACAAGCTCTACACACAAGCAATATCTATTTGATTAAATATTTCAGAGCAGAGCAAAACTGCTAAAATATGTATTCACTATAAAAATTTGTAGAGGTAGACAGATATATTGGTTTTACTAATTAATCTGTGCCAATAGTTACTTTTTGGAACTAACAGTTATCAGAAAAAAAATTTAATGTAATTATAAATAACCAATTTTAAAAATCAGCCGATTGATTGGTTATCTTGGATATCGGTATCAGCAAAATCCACTCTCGGTTAACCTCTGGAAATTTCCATTACTTTTTTTTTAAAGATTGTATTCTTTTCCAGGCCTGTAAAACACCATTTAAAACAAAAATCCTGATTTACTGACACACACACACACACACACACACACAAAATGGAGTACCATTTTGATAGATAATAAGAATAGTAATATCAAACAGGCAACTTGGACTCCTAATAACCTTATTTGATTATGTGGAGATATAAGAGAAAGTGGCCATAGATTATTACAGGAATGCTCACCCTTTGTGCAGCACTTCCAGCTTTAAGCCTTTAGACTGTACCACTCTCCTGAAGCCACGGTGGTTACGGTTGATGTTCAGTTTGAAGTTCTGGTTATACTCTGCCAAGACACAAAACAATAATTCAGCACAGCAGTAATGAAAAATTCAGCAGAGAACATTAATATGATGTATATTCAACATACAGCTACTTTAAACAAATATGTATTGCAAAACCTAATACATCACCAGTCAAGTATTTAATGGTACAGAAATTAATAACTAGACATTTTTACCTGGGTTATTGGTATTTTTCATTACTGATGTTTTATGTTTCTGAGGTTGATCCTACGATGAACACAGACAGTGTTAAGATCAAATGAATGATTAAATAAATTTAAGCACAGATTACAGAGCTGCTACTCACTGAACTGGGATATGGGAATTCAAACTTGACATAGGCATCCAGGTCATTTGATGCAACACCTTCAAAAGAAGCAGAAGAGGAGAGGTTATGAGGATCTTAAAGATTATTTTTAATCTTTGAATACCCTCAGAATTGAATGTAATTATTTGTAATGAGTGGATCATTGTTAAAACACTGCAGAGGTGACTCAATTCTGGATTACACAACCCAGCATTAACACATTTTAGGTATGATTTGCAACTGAGTAAAGTTGGTGCTCGTCTGTTTCAGTGTGCAGATTTTTGGGCCAGTCGAGGTTGACAGATTTCACAGAATTCTGCGTATTATATTATGTGAACAGTCTCAGATTTCTTACATCTAGTCAGAGAATATCAAACATGTTTGATATTTCAGAGTCGACAATAGGGGAAATGTCATAGTGTGCGATGCTCTTCAACATAAATCTTAAATCCTACGGTGACTAACCAATAGAAATCAAATGCATGGAGCAACTCAAAGAGCTTCATGATGGAGAAAAAGTTGCGGCAGGAAAATTGGTGCCTCTATGATGTCAAAAACAGGAAGCCTTGTGATATTCCATGTGAGTTTATGTGAGATCGACTTGAAAGTTGGGTGGAGTGTGATCATCAGTCAATTGGTGTATGATGCCCATTTTTTCTGTAGACATTCGCATAGTTTTAAAGTGTGTGATACCTAATATTTTTGTACTCAGTTCAGGTGGTGTATTCCAGATTTAAGTTGTTCAAGAAAGCATAGGTGTTTGATGTTTAATGTTTACCAGAGGGAGCAGGGAGGTTCATCCCCCTGACAATGACTACAACCATGTCTGTACTACTAAGCTCTGGAAATATCCTAGAAAAGAATAAAACAGAAAAAAGCACTGGCAATTCCAATCTCCACAATGACTGTGGTGTTTAACAGTTTCAGAGCAGGACACTACATTGCATTGGCAAGATCTGCAGAGAGCATGTCAGACCTGACAGTTCGGTATGTTCTCTCCTCAAAATAATGTTTAGGAGGCTGAAGCCCCCCATTGTGAGCCAGCTTAAGGATCTCCAGACTCTTTTTACATTGTTCAGCCATTTTCTCGAATCTAAAGAGAACCAACGGCAATAAATGAATGGCTTAAATAAATTATACAGTATATATGAGACATGTGGTATATTTACATACTTGGTCGTCTCTGCAACATTCCCCATGTGCGTGAACTGCTTGGAGTATGTTACACATTTCTGAAGAAGAGAGAAAACATATCAGACTCACATATTCCATATCCACATATACTCTCAGCTACTTCATTAAAGGGATAGTTCACCTAAAAATTTTAATTCTCTCATTATTACTCACCCAAAATGCCACCCCAGATGTGTATTCATTTTTAATTCTGCAGAACACAAATGAAGATTTTGAGAAGAATATTTCAGCTCTGTAGGTCCATACAATGCAAGTAACCAGAACTTTGAAGGTCCTAATTTCACATAAAGGCAGCTTAAAAGTATTCCATAAAACAGTGTTTTAATCCATGTCTCCTGAAGCAATCCAGTTGGCTTTTGGTGAGAACAGATCAAAATGTATCTCCTTTTTCACTGGACATCTTGCCATTGCAGTTTCTAAGTACAATCATGATTTCAAGCTTGATTACACTTCCTAGTGCTTGATGCATGCGCAGAGCGCTAGCCGGCACTACAAGAAGTATAATTGAGCCTGAAATCACGATTGCCAAGGAGACTGCTGTCAAGATTTATAGTGAAAAAGACATTTCATTTAGGTCTGTTCTCACGCAAAACTTTATGCGATATCTGGACCTTCAGAGTTCTGGTCACCATTAACATGCATAGTATGGGCCTACAGAGTTGCAATGCTCTTCTAAAAGTCTTAATTTATCTTCTGCAGAAGAAAGAAAGTCATACACATCTGGGATGGCATTAGGGTGAGTAAATGATGAGAATTCTCATTTTTGGGTGAACTATCCCTTTAAATCACTGCCTTCTTATTACCTCATGTTGCTCTTTGAGTAGTTTGTTAAGTTGACTGTAGACCTCCTTAGCCTTTTCAGAGATCTGAACATCACTGTGATGAACCTGGATGAAGTCCTCATCTCCAGGTAGTGATGGTACCTGAAGACAACACAATTCAAATGACACTACGATTCAATTCTACAGCACTGTACTTCAGACGTCCTCACATTAAAATCAAGATCTAATAGCTGGATCGTTCCTGGTGATGGTTTACAAGCATCAGGGTCTTAACCCTGCCTTATACTTTTTCCCAAAACATTTGCTAACACTACCATCCTTTCATTGGGGATTTAATTCTTTATAATAGAAATGGGGACACGGTGGAGTAATAATAATATTTATTATAAAAACAGCAATCAGCTTACCTTGCTTATGTCCACTATCTTGCCTCTGCATAATGCTTCTATCAAGGGGTCTAAACCCTTGGCTGTACGCAGGAGGGTCTTGGCCTTCTCTAGATCATTCTTCTGCTTTGCCTGCAGTGCTGCTTTCATGTACTGTTTTTTGCGGCCCTCCAGAAACTCCAGCTGTTGCTGAGCTGAGAAGACAATAACCAGAATAACTGGGCAAACAAGCACAAACTGAAACAAAGACCATTTGATAAGAATTTTCTGTGCTTCTCACATAAATCAGTAAAAAACAGGAAAGCGTCCCCAATGAACAGGTAAAAAAACTAGGGCTGTCATTTTAAAATGTTAAATTAGTGCGATTAATGAAATGAAAATGAAAGCAATTAATCATGATCCCGATCTGTACGTAAAATACGTAATAAGGAATGTTCCGACCATCAGAGCAATTCAAGCTTGATGTACCACATTGATATAGCAGTAGGGGGTAGTCAGACCAGTCAAACCAAAAAGAGCAAGAAGTAGCTCTGCCTTCCGCAGGCGTGCTTTAGCACTCAATGACAGCTGAATTAAGCACAACAGAATTAAGGGACCTCGAGGTGGGTTTCTCAAAGTTTCAATCTTAAGATCACTTTGTGAAATATGTATTTGTATTTTAGAAATGCTTGTCTGCGGCCACAACATATGTATATTATGTATTTTAATTATTGTATACTAAATTATCTTTATTTGGGGGCCGTCCTTTGATTCAAGCGTTTAAATGTGAATCATGTGGCGATTAATTTATTTCATTAAAATGTTTAATTACATAAACCCTACCAGTATCAGGCAGACTCTCCCTTTTGGATGTCCTGTCTGGGGAAGAGGTCCTTTTGGGCTCCTGTACCATTGGCTGTACCGCAAGAGTGGGCTTCTTCTGGTGGTCTACTTTTGCAGTCTGGAAGGTAAAGTGGTTGTTAAACAGAGACAGTGTGCTCATTACAAAATATTTAATGTCTTTAATGAACCAAAGAGAGCACGTTACACAACTATTTGTCTCTCTCCACTGGCTGATG
This sequence comes from Moxostoma hubbsi, assembly GCA_032164185.1. Classification (NCBI taxonomy): domain Eukaryota; kingdom Metazoa; phylum Chordata; class Actinopteri; order Cypriniformes; family Catostomidae; genus Moxostoma; species Moxostoma hubbsi. The sequence continues at coordinate 14,474,300 of JAVLUX010000004.1, read as the reverse complement.
GTTGATGCATGAATTAAATGCTGGCATACAAAACAGTCACTGGGTCTGCTCCAGCATACCTAAAATCATTTCTGCAGAACTACACGCCCACCAGAAGCCTGCGGTCGACTAAGGTACGTCGCCTTGTCATACCAACACAGAGGCACCAAAACACTTTCCCAGACTTTGTTTCATCATACCACGTTGGTGGAATGAACTTCCCAACTCCATCCGTGAAGCTGCCTCACTCCCTGTCTTCAAAAAACTAGCATTATTCTGATGCTAGTGAAACTTTGTAGTATGGCACTTTTCGTACCACTGTCTCCTTAAGATGATTTGCTTATGTTTTCCTTTTTTGTAAGTCTCTTTGGATAAAAGCATCTCCCAAATGAATAAATGTAAATGTAAATTAAAATCTACTCTGTGTCATCTTTAAAGGGGTCATGGAATGCCTTTTTTTATTATTATTTTAATGTTCCTTGAGGTTCACTAATATTAGAAACATTTTTCTAAAAAACAGTCATATATTTGTACATGATCATTTTCCACCCTCATTCTGATCCTCTGTCAGAAATGCTCAGATTTGGTGCAGCTTCTCCTTTAAGACTTGACAGTAAATACCCACTGTTATGATTGGCTCTCTGTTCTTGACTGACCTGCTCTCTCCTTGCAATCTCACTGCTCATCACTATGGGGCAGGGCTACGGAAGTCATAAGGTAAAGTAAGCATTGATGTGTTGTTGTGGAGGTGGACAGATGCAAATGTCCACAGTGTGACATCAGAATGTGAAGAGGAAGTAGAGCACGAGTCGTTTTGACAGCTTAGTTTAAAAAAAAATGCTCTTTTAAGTTAAGTTCTAAAACTTAGTGTTTTGTTTTATAATATAATGACCTCATATATGTCAAAGAATAACAGCAAATTTAATTCTCATTACCCCTTTAAACAAAAGGGGACAACTTTAGAAAATTACAAGAACATTTATGGTAATTTTAATAGAAAATTTTACTTGCTTTTTTTGCCACCTTCTCCTCCCCATCTCCATCATCCTCCTCAGCACCAGAATCAGCTTCATTAGATGTCAGCTTATTGGCTGTTTCCAGCACAGCATCCAATCCTTGCTCTGGTGAAGTGGCCTTCTGGCCTGGGATTGGAGGAAAGCCTACAGGGAACATTTCAATTTGATCTCCATCATTAAAGAAATGTTGATATGTTCCTGTAGCTCAAGTTGTAGACCACAGCGCAATTAATGTCAAAATCATGGATTCAATTCCCAGGGAACAAATGTTCTAATAAAATGTAAAGCTTACATGCACTTGCTTTAGTTAAAAGCATCTGCCAATGGATGATTATAATGTAATGTACTGTAAACATTACATTCTTGCATTTGGCAGTTGTGCTAATCTTCTCTTTAACTACTGAATTTAAGGTAAAATATATACTATGCAAGAGCTTTGAGATCAAACCTGGTGGGGCTGGAAGTTCATCGTAATTGACTGCTCGACCTGCTTTATGGGCACGGATGGCAGCCTGGTATTGCTGTGAACCAGAGAAAGACCAAAGATCATCCACTTGCTTCCATAACCAAACAAGTCTGTACTAACAGCCGGCTATGCCTACAATGTGCAATGCTTTGCTAATGCAAACTTGAATGGAGTCCCATACCCCCATTGAACCAAACTGATCAAATCTAAACAGGAAACTATGTGACTGAAACCGAAAGCATGATGGTAACATCCAAATTCGACTACATGCCATTACCAACAGATGATGTGGCTGATTACAGGTCCATTTTCAGTGTGACAGCTTTACTAACCTTAGCGATGCGATCATGCATGCGGGCCTTGCGATCATCCCCGCTGGCCTTAGCTTGTGAGAAGGCCTCTTTGTATTTGGCCATCCTCTGTTCCAAAGCTTCAAGAATAGTTTTGGGCTGAGCAGGGCCAGAAACATTGTCAGCTAGAATAACCAAAAACAGAGAATGCAGAGTAAAAGACAGCACAAGCAAATCATAAAACTCTTAGTTCCATTTAGACCACAATTAGACTATTAAAAGAGACACATGGTCAATTGCTAAAAAAAAACACTACTCACCTTGCCCTTCAGGAGCAGAAGGTGAGACTTTAACAGCTGCCTGAGGTGTGACATGAGTAACTGTAGATGCCAGGGAAAGAATTAAGCCTTTAAAAGCAGATTGAAATACAGTAGACAGTACTACTACAACTGACTACTGCTGTATCCATACAAACCACAAAATCTCAATCAAGTCTTACAAGCTAAATGAAAACTAATATTACGTTTGAATATTACACTGTCTTGGCATCCTTTAATTTTTTATACAATGCAACAGCAGATATTCCGTTAAGCTACAAGGCCTGAAGCAACATCACATGGATAACTGAGCTTGATAATGCAGAGTATGTTTCTGTACATAGATGACACTTCAAGTGGTCTAACCTTGAGTCAAAGAGGGAGGGAGGGAGCTCAAGTCCACCGACTGGCCTTTCTCCAAAGCCTCAATTGCTGCATCGAATCCCTGAGCCAAACAAGCACACAGCATAGTAGCTCTCTTAGTGACTTCCTAAAGTCTTGAATACCTTGAATAACTTTGCAAAATGTTGTTACTAGTGAGTTATTAAAAATCATCACTCATGTTGACGGGAACAAATAAATGGTTATGAGGAATATTCAAATTTGCATGACAACACTTAAAGTAATATGGTTGATTTAAATGAATTAAATGCAACACTAAATGAAAACTGTGCAAAGGCTTGAGGAAAGTTCAAGCCCTTCTAAATCCCCACATTAAACAAAAGGTAAGCGAAATAAACACCACATTCTGAAACATGTAAACTCAGCAAAAAAAAGAAACATCCCTTATTCAGGACACTGTATTTTAAAGAGAATTTTGTAAAAATCCAAATAACTTTACAGATCTTTATTGTAAAGGGTTTAAACAATGTTTTCCATGCTTGTTCAATGAACCATAAAAATTAATGAACATGCACCTGTGGAACACTAACAGCTGGTGGGTGCACACTTTGCAATTTTGACCATGAATCTGCTGTCTGAGACAAATTTCGGGAATCCTAAAGGATTTCTCTCGTCACAGAGCAAAATCTGCAATCTTACAGCGTTCAGTGTAACATGTTCACAGATGGCTGATTAATAGCCTTTGAGATGATCTTCAGCCTCCGATGAAATTTGGGTAGTGTCTGAAATTTAGCATCATAGCCGTATAGTGTGACTGCTATTACGACGGCCAGATGAGATCGCACCCCAATTCACTTGGAAAGAAACCTGCTCTGCGTTTGCACCACCATAGCAACATTTGTGCCCAGTCATCACTCTACTCAAGCACTTTCAATGTTTTTTCTTCTTTTCATTTTGTATAAAATGTTTTAGTTTAGTTTAAGCTTACAAAATGAAAATAAATAAATGATTGCATTTTATAATTTTTTTCTTTACATTTATCATGGATTTTATTTAATGTTATTTTAATTACTATTTTACTTTTAATAAATTTGCTTTAAATAAAATGAGTTTGTAAACTCATTTAGATAAGATTCACACCACTAAATCAAATAAAATAGAAAGATTGAACAATTTATACTGGTAAATATTTATGGGACGTTTTAATCCAAATGAGCAAATACAATTGGATGCAATAATAGAAATCTATGTCATGTTTGTGCATCATCCATTGGGTATTTACAAGCGTGATATATTATCAGCCTTTATGAATTTTCAAAATTTTGCGTGGCCTATAGGTTACTAATCTAAACAAGGAGAAAGGCATACTATACCCCACCTTTTTTGTTTTCTCCAATATGAATGGACCACAAGTCTTTATTTCCACAATAAATATTTGCTTGTGGTAGCTCATTATTGCTGTTGGCAACCTCCCGCACTCACATTCACTCACACCCAACATTCTGTCATTTTCTGTATTTGTGATCAAGCTGTCTTATTATAGGCCTATTTGACAAAATCCATCTTTCTTATAAATGTTAGCCTATGCTCGTGATTGGAGTGGTATTGGAGCAACGGAAATGCTGATGTATTTACTTTTAGAGAGAGAAAAAAAAAAAATGCTCCTCCGTGGTGGGCAAATTTCACCTTTCGCTTCTATTCCACAACACTCACATAACTTGAGTCACGTTCACTGATTAGGACAATTGGGACCACAGTCAGCTACGATGTATATTGTGCAGTCTGACATAACAGTGTGCTATAGCGATATCAATCCATTCATATCATACAGTCTGACAAGCAACAATAGTAACAGATTATTAGAAATTGTAAAGTATGCACCCGCCATAACGGTAGGCAATTAAGGTCATGGTTCTAAAAATTAGGACACTAAAAAGACCTTTCTACTGACTCTGAAAAATACTTAAAGAAATATGCCCAGGGTCCCTGCTCATCTGCGTGAATGGCCAGTGTTTCCCAACCTTTTTTCTGCCATGGCACACTTTTTACAACTAAAAAAATTCGATGGCACACCACTATCCCACCATAGGCCAACCATCGTCAACATTTGTCCTTTTCAAGAACTTGTTCATGTTTTCTGTCTAAGTAGCATGTTTACATGTAATGTTTAAAATTCGGCATGGACAGGGACGTAAAAATTCATTCATAATAAATTACTACCCGTCATTTAAATTTTCATATTTGAATAGTTTTTATTTACGTTCACATTTTAATTTTTAATCATGAATTTACAGGACGAGCATATTGCATTGAGATTATGCATTTATTTATTTATGAAGAGAACAGATGAACAACAGACACAAAGCAGATTTTTTTCCCTGCAGTCACCGCGGAGGCCACTAAAACACGACATATGGAGAACGCAATATTACAAAAAACACATACGATTAAAATATGAACAAAACACATAAAAAATTAACTGAACAGAACTCAATCGACAACTCAAAACTTCCTTCTGGTCTGCATCAACTTAAACTGTGTGCGCTCGCCAGTAATTAATCAAACACATCAAAGGAGACTGATGTGGAGGCAATTGTCATTAGATTTTGCATCTTTGCCTCGGACAGACGACTTCTCGTGGCAGTTTTAATTTGGTTCTGGATGCTGAACCCAGCGTCACGTGCCGCATTGCCCTCCACATGACAAGAGTTGCAGAAAGCGTCACAGAGGGGCGATTTTACGAGTTTGCCATATAAAAAAGCGTGAGGTGTGAACAATAAAGATTGAAAACATATATTTCTAAGAGAGAAAAAAAGCTTGCAGTTGCTTTGATATCAGAAAGTAATAAAAGGACTAGTTTATGTTTAGGTCGAAGCGTTTTCTTGGTGAATTTAAATTAGTTCAATAACTGGGGTCTCTGATATTTGTAAAGGATAAGATAATATTTAATTAAAACAAATTGAGATATTCAATGTCTCTTCACAAATTTGGAAAGTTTTTAAATATTTCTTGTTGCTTAGAAATCTCAAAGACATTATTGGTGAAGCAAAAATGTGTGTGTGAAAAACACTTTGGTGTAAAGTGACGTCGCTTCGTAGACTTCAATGTTTTCTGCAACGCTGATTCGAGTCATGTGAAAGACCCTTAACGCGTATAAATATCACTCACTTCTGCACATTAATAATTGCTCTCCACAATCACAAAAGTGACCGATTATTGTTTCAAAATGGCAAATTTATCAGAAATGTGAGGAGTTTGGATCCCTGAAATTGTTATAATTTTTTTTCTTCATGCAATTATTTATTTTGTGGAATTTGATAATTTTCCATGGCACACCTGCAATCTTTTAAATTGTGTACACTAGTGTGCCATGGCACAATGGTTGGGAAACACTGCCTTAGGCATGCTGCATGGAGACATAAGGAATGCAGATGTGGCCAGGCCAGTAAATTGCTATGTCCGTACTCTGAGACACCCAAGAATGCGCTACAGGAAGACAGGAAGGACAGCTGCTCTTCCTTGCAGTGGCAGACCACATGTAACAACACCTGCATAGGATCAGTACATCCAAATATCACATGTGGGACAGGTTCAGGATGGCAACAAAAATTTACACCCGAATTACACCAGGAACGCACAATCCCTCCATCAGTGCTCAGACTGTCCACAATAGGCTGAAAGAGCCTGGACTGATGGCTTGTAGGTCTGTTGTAAGGCAGGTCCTTACCAGACATCACCAGCAACAATGTTGCCTATGGGCACAAACCCACCGTCGCTGGACCAGACAGGACCGGCAAAAAGTGCTCATCACTGACGTGTCACAGTTTTGTCTCACCAGGGGTGATGGTCAGACTCGGTTTATCATCGAAGGAATGAGCGTTATACCGAGGCCTGTACTCTGGAGCAGGATTGATTTGGAGGTGGAGGGTTCGTCATGGTCTGGGGCGGTGTGTCACAGCATCATCGGACTGACCTTGTTGTCATTGTAGGCAATCTCAACACTGTGCGTTACAGGGAAGACATCCTCCTCCCTCATGTGGTACATTTCCTGCAGGCTCATCCTGACATGACCCTCCAGCATAAAAAATGCCATACTGCTCATTCTATGAGAGATTTTCCTGCAAGACAGGAGGGTGAGGGCCATTCCCCCTGAAATATCTGGGAACTTGCAAGTGCCTTGGTGGAAGAGTGGGGTAACCTCTTACAGCAAGAACTGCCAAATCTGTTGCAGTCCATGAGGAGGAGATGCACTGCAGTACTTAATGCAGCTGGTGGCCACACCAGATACTGACTGTTACTTATTATTTTGAGGAATCAAGGCTATACAATGCTTGAAATGGCCAAAAAACTAAAAATTACATTCAAAGATGTACACTACAGTCTTCAAAGACAAAGGACAACTGGCTCTAACAATTGACAAGTGTTGTGGAAGGCCAGATGTACAACTAAACAAGAGGATAAGTACATCAGTCTCTAGTTTGAGAAATAGATGACTCGCATGACTTTAGCTGACAGCTTCATTGAATTCTACCCGCTCAACACCAGTTTCATGTACAACAGTAAAGAGAAAACTCAGGGGTGCAGGCCTTATGGGAAGAATTGCAAACAAGACAGTCACATCTATGGCAAGTGCTACAGGAAGAGTGGGGTGTCACCTGAGTATCTGGACAAACTGACAGCTAGAATGCCATGGATCTGCAAAGCTGTCATTGCTGCATGTGGAGAATTTTCTGATGAGAACTCTTTGAAGTAGTTTCAAATTGTAATAGTAATTTTTCACATTATTAATATTCTGACTATACATTGTGAACAGTTGAATTCCATTTCTGTGAATAACAGTACCATCGACTTTCCATAAGAGCAAAATCTGTACATTATTCCAAACTTTTAGCAGCCAATGTAGATATTGGCACTGACAGAAACCATGTCTTACCTTGCTGACCATCATGTGCATTTTAGCTTGATCAATATCTCCTGCTTGTTTGGCCTTGACGGCTGCCATCCTGTACTCTTTCTGTCGCTCCAGCAGAATGTCTTTTGAGGGCTGTCTGACTGGAGAGTCTACTTGAGGAGCAGAGGAAACCACAATGAGCCCTTTACAATAAAACAGTTAAATTCAGATAAATCAGTTAAATGTCAGGAACAATTTAAAAGTTAAGGTCTTAATTTTCAACATACTTTTAGTTTTTACATGTCCAACCTTGTTGATTCAATCAATCAATAAATACAATTTTTGAGATAAGGGACAAAACATGTCCTACATACAAAAATCCTTTAAAAATGTTAAAGATCAAGAATTGTATAATAATACAAATACTGGAAAAGTTACATCTAAAGAAAAGGTGTATACTTAGGGAATTTATTACATATATTTAATATAATGTCATTAGATTTTTTAAATGCATGCTTTTACTTGGAAGCACATGTAACTTAACCTGCACTCAACAAGATGTCACAATGTTAAACTGCCAAACAAAGTGTTTAAAAATGCAACAAATGCATAAATATAAATATTAAATGAAAGGTTGGGATCAGTAAAATATCAAACAATACATTATGAAAACTTTAATGTACTTTTTCCATAAAAAAAAAAAAAAAAACACACTCATTCGGTTACATTTTCCCAAAAATAATCTAAATTGTGTCCTCATTTCATCAGACAATGCCATGGTCAGCTATAACAGAGTAACCCTTTCCCACTTCCTGCTCATGGTGGATGCAACAGTAGGTCACAATGTCTGGGAAGTTTTGTATTTTTGTATATTTTAAACAATGTTTAAGTATCTGTGGTCACAGCTTCAACATGTCAACTCCGTCATTACCATTGTTATGATTTCTGTTAAGTGGAATCATTTTGCAATATTAGTTTAGGTTATAGAGGCAAAATTAAGATAGAAAATGAATAGAGGAAAAAACAAAATGGCTCCAGTGTACAACAAATGGTTAAAATGAACAACACCATCAGAATTTTAGAATAGTGTGAAAACAGAAAACATTTATAGAATACATTTTTTTTAATCACTTAACTCCTTAAATTAACACTATTTTAAGATAAGATATTTTAAGCCTTATTCTAAGGCATCTTCACACTACAGAGTTAAGCCTGCTCTGTGGCTGCGTACTATTCTGTGTAAAAACACAAAAGCCAGACTAAATCAGCCACTGATAAACTTTAATGTTTTGATTTTACATATTCATCTCTTAACATTATTTATGCAATTGTAATTGCCCAATTCTAATTGCCGTTTAAATGATTTATGCCTGCTCTGAGCAGATTTAAACTACTTTTTCTTTAAAATATTTAATTATAATTATATTATTTACATAACATTTTGAATGAAAGTTTAACTGAAAAATGTCAGATTCTTTTTTGTATTTGGCAACTCCCCCTATTGTATTAATGACTATGCACTCGACTTGCCATGGACTCCACAGTTCATGAAAAAATGTGTGATCCATGTTATCCCAGCTTGATTTGGGAAATATATTGTGTGCTTCAATGGATGCAAGGCAATCTGACATTTTGCTTACTTAACTTAACAGTCATTGCACCAAATATGCTTACACCCCCCACCAAAAAACAAAAAACAAACAATTTTTTATTTATTTATTAAAAATAAAAAAAATCCCAGACTTTCAATTTGTAATTGTAACTGTAATTGTAAAAATTAAATAGTGGTCTGTTGCTGCAGAAACACATCACTGACCTGAGGATGATTCAGCAGCACTTCCAGCATGTTCCTCTTCTGGAGATGACAGGGAAGCTGGAGAGGTTACACCAGAGGACTCCTCACTAATGTTTGGTGCTGGATCCATGACAATATGGACGGCTTCCATTGAGACAGGAGAGATCTCAACAGCGCTATCAGACTCCCCATGCTGATCAGGTGATGTTGCTGGTGGGGTAAGAGGCCAATCGGGACCACTAGAGGCCCCACACGCAACTGGTGGGGGAATCTCTGTTTCGTCAATCTTCCCTCCTTTCCGTGCTGATGCCAGCATAGTTTGTAGTGTCTAACAAATTTTTAAAAAGTTAAAAGATTTCAATTTTCATCAATTACCATTTAAACAAATTAAAAGTGTGCATGAATGATTGTGTTTTACTCCCTAACACTGCATGCTTTTCCCTTATCCAAAGTTACACTAAATCCACTCACCTTTAGGCCTCTCTCATATCTCCGGGCTTTAGAGGATTCCACTGCTGACTTGGCATTTGCAATAGCCATTCTATACATGCTTATTCTCTCCTCTAAGGCGTGTTCAATGCTCCCAGGCACTGACGTGACCTTAGTTTCCAGTGGGAGAAAACGAAATATGATGTGGCTCATTATTCTTATACAAAAGCCTTCTACGAACTTCTGACAAATATAGTATAATTGATGTAGTATTATGAAGAAAATCATATTTATATGAGCAATTCAATACTTTTAAGGTGATAGGGATTCACATTGACAACATGATAACTATATCACTTAGGATGTCCTAAATAAAATGTGCCTTATACCTGTTGTGCTGGTTCTGTTGAAGAAATTTTGGCACTAACAGAGGAGGCTGAGATTGTGGAACCTGAGTCTTCCATTTTCTCCTCTTCAACCACTTCCTGTAGCTCAGCCTAGCGAAACATCACAACATACATATTTGTTTTAACATATCTAGTAGGTGCAGAAATTGAAAATAAACTCAAATAAATCAATTTAATTTACCAAGAGATCTTCGTCATCTTCCAGGTTGTCATCGTCATCATCATCAACATCTTTCATGCATGCCTCTGCCATTTTTGCAATATCCTCCATTGGTAATGGGGCTTTAGCATAAAAAAGTAATGTCAGTGAATCTGAAATCTTCACAAACCATTTTCAAGAAAGTTATAAAAGAATAACATAAAATAGGAATAGTTCACCTAAAAATTATAATTCTCTCATATGGATTACTTTTATGATGTATTTATGTGCTTTTTGGAGCTTTAAATTTTTGGCCACCATTTACTTGCATTGTATGGACCTACAGAGCTGAAAAAAAATCTGTCACAGATAACCATGATACTCACCTTTGCCAGCCTTTTTCCCCGTTGCAGCAGGCAATGGTTTCTTCCCAACAATGGCAGCAAATTCTGCTTCTAAATCAGGGTCATCCATATCTTGGTCCATGTCCTTCATATCATCTGGTTTGAAATCAAGCAACAACCCCATCTGCAAAAAGACAAGCTAGCATTACAGCTATCGTGGTCCGCAGATGGTAAGTTCATAGAGGGTTACTAAATCGTAGACCCCTTCCTTTACATGTTTCAGACAAACAACATACCTACAGCTGATGTCATACAGTTGCAATCAAAATTATTCAACCCCCCTGACCAGCAATATATTCTGGTGATGTGAATTAAAACACATTAACTAAAACCTCAGTAAACAGTCAAAATACGTTTTTAATACACATTTACGTGATTTTGAGAACAAAGAGTTCATTTTACCCAAATTTAAAAATAAAAAATAAGTCAAAAATCTTCAACCCCCAAAGTCAATCATTTGTGGAGCATCCTTTATCCTTAATATCAACAGCAAATAAATGTTTCAAGTAAGTGTTCTCGGTGCTCATTGGCATTCTTGGTTTCTGTGCTGCCACTGCTTCCGGGGATGGAATTTTAATGATGGACTGAAAGGGCCATTTAAGGACATTCCACAACCTATCCCTGAAACAGATTTTGGACAACTTGGATGTATCCTTGGTGTTATTGTCTTGCTGGAAAGTCCAGTGATCACCGAGCTTCAATTTACACACTGATGGCATCACATTTTTCATGCCAAAATGACCTGATACCTGAAAGAATCCATGGCGTCAGTCACAAAGTCAGGATAGCCGTTTCCTGCAGCTGCAAAACAACCCCATAACAGGACTGACCCACCTCCATGCTTGACTGTGGGGATGGTGTCGTTCTTGGGACCTTGCCTTTCTTACTCCAGATGTACTGCTGACCCATGAGTCTAAAACCCATTTTCAGTTTAGTGTCATATGTCTATAAAACCTTCTTCCAGGACTCCACAGGTCTTTCCTAATTTCTTCTTGAATATTCAGTCAACATTTCCCTTATTGAAGTTTTGCTTTCTTCCACACCACAAGAAGGTTGCTGTTGTAACATATTTAAAAAAAAATGTATGAATGGTGCAGCCAACTTCGTCTATTGGAAATTGAAGTGCCTTGGAAATGTACTTTTAGCCATGACCTTTCTTGTGTGATGAAATAATCACCTCTATTAGCTTTTGAGACAGCTAATTTTTAACTGCATTTTTTTTTGCATAGAAATACATTTTTGCTTACAACGCTAAACATAAATAAAAAAAAATTTAATAAGTGCCACTGCAGATTAAAGACTTAATTTTTCAATTACTTGTGTAGCCTTACACATTTAAGAAACAGCTACATGCAATAGGGGTTTAACAACTGATATAGATGTAAAATTACACGATTCTCGTCAGAAAGTCATCAGAAAAGTTTACCTTTGTAAATCCTTACTGTCTTGGTGGGGTCGAATAATTTCGATTTTATATGCAAAAAACAAAACAAAAAACAAAACAAAAAAAAAAACACCTGTTTGGCTGCAGCTGCGCCTTGGCCTTTCTGCGGTGCTGCTCGCTTGTTTTTCCTGCCAAACATTCCCTCCTGCCCTGCTCGTCCACCACTTACTGGACAAACACTGTGCCTGAGCCCAGACTCTAGAGTGTAAATAAACGAAAATAGGGATGTCACGAAGGATTAATCGAGAAGATATGTTGAAGTGAAAAGCTCTGTGTTTCTATCTTCAAGGTTTTGAACAGCTGTCATGTGAGTATGAACTAATAGCATGAAGGTTTCTGATGGCAGACGGACAGTAGTTTAGAGCAAAGGACAGTCACATGTGCTGTTAACACGTGGACTGCTGACTCACCCCACGAATCCTGCAAAACAGTTATGAACTGTTAGTTCACTTTCTTTTCCTCGTCAACAGCAAACTGTCTCCACTTCCTCCTTCCGTCCGTATGAAGTGCTTCATAAACCTGAATACATTTTATATGTTAGAAACAGCAGCACTTTACGGATATGAGAGACAATATATAATGATAATGTCAGGCTAAAATTAAACTCGCTGAAAAGTAAAAAAATACATACAGTATATGACCACCGAACCGAAAAATCCTTAAAGACGTCCCATTCGCCAGCAAGCCCTCATAGCGGGACACCGGTGCATTACAAGTTAAGCGGTTTGACAGAATGTTGTTTTATTTACCTCTGTGATTTACAAAAGAATAAACAGCGTAGCTCACTGCAGTGCCCACACCATTATATCTGTTATGCTAATGCAACGAAAACATCAAGATACGTCACACCCAACAGAAGCAACCGACACCGGTCTGTCAATCTCTTCAGTTCCTGAGAAATTGTGTTCCAGTGGGCGGAGCGTACATGAATATTCATTGCTTATCCTGACATGCGCGTTGAGGTGGAACTAAAAAACATAAGCGCGCCACTGTCGTGATTCAACTTGTCTGAAAGATTATTTTGAAAAGGAATCTAAGTTTCAGTGTGGAATAAAGTATGTATAAACTATAATATTCAGATTTTAGTAAAGGTTTACAGTTTGTAAAATATAATAAAAAGGATGTATTAGTTTTGTGTTACTGAATACAGCATTCAATGAAGAAGGTATTAGGCAAAGTTAGTATACAACAGTGCAAACTTTATTAAAAAAGGGAGTCTACATTGTGCGTTTTTCTTTTATACCTTTAATTTCACATGTCTACAAGTTGTTTTGATTTGGTGACACTACAACAACAGTGACTGCAATAAACCAGCAGAAGTATCTGTGATTTAATAAGCATTCACTGACTATGGGACTTATAGCTTATTTCCATGTCTTCGTTATCCAACTTTTAATTATCCATGGTGATGAACTTACTCTTTTATGACTAATGTTTAACAATCTAATTTCTTACTTTAGAGTCCTTTTCCTCAGTTAGACAGTTAGGTAAAGTCCTTCCAAAAAAAGGCTTGTGGGTAAATGTGCCTTTTATTGAACACTAAAATGAATTTTTGCATTGAAACTGCTATAGAAGAATGAAATATGCAACTATTTGGGCATTTGAATCTCTAACAGCACATTGTGAGTTTATGTTTCATTCTTAAAATATGTTATTACTTATAGCTAAATAAACTAAAACCAATATCAGAAGAACTTACCATGCTTAGTGATCACAATTTAAGTGTGATATAATAAGCAGTGTGTTTAACTGTATATAACTGTATCTGAATGTTCCCTGTGACAATTTTTTTTTAAGTACAGAATTGATCAGAATATAATTAATAGCCACTAGCATTAAATAAATTATTAAATATATGATCCAGAACAATCAAGTCTCACAGGTGTTATTCCCATCTCTTATTTTCAAGTACTTTATTCTGTATGTACAATGACAAATCATCCACTGCACACATCAAAGGCATTTTGCACCAACTCCGATCTTCTCCGTTAAGTTATATAAATATTAGTCACATGAAACAACATTACCATAGCCTAATAATTGAGGAAGCAGTCACAAATGAGAGTGATTCTTATTGGAAAGATAACGAAAGCTTCAAAAACATATGAAATGAAACACAAGATTAGCAAGAATCACAGAAAACAGTTTATTAAGTCCTTGGCACACTGAACAAAATTAAACAGCCCCCATTTTCACCTGGATCACACTTTGCTAGTGGTACCAGCAACTACAGCTCAGTCTGAAAGAGATAATGACATTGACATTACAAGACTATGCATTTATTTTAACAAGATCATGTCAGGTTAATACACAATTAAAGTTTGTAAAGCAACCTGAAATTCCAAATTATTTTTAATACTACCATAATGAAATGTCCACTTACAGTGTATTGTGTGTAATGATATTCGCTCCCAAATACTTGCATCATTGCCCATTAGAACTGTGCCTCTGCACAATCAAAAATATGATTGTATTGTGAAAACAACGTATTAATCAACGTTTTATGCATTTTAAGTAGCAATTTCATATTACCGCATATATTTATAAGTGAACCACATGGATGGCACATTTGCCATAAGGTGTTAAGTCTCAGAAACTGTAGATTGAATGAGTGTATTTTGTCCCGTTTCATTGGCAGATTTTGAAACTGTTAAAATTAACACCTCTTTGTGGAAAAATACTTAACAAACGAACTGTATCCCAACATAGTAATTCATGCAAGACCGCACAAAGCACACTGACTGCTCAAAAGCACTTTTAACAAAAACATCTATTGCTACGGAATTGTATAAACAGTAATTTCGTAACCCCATAGGGGCTACAGCTTCAGCTGGCACTGCGTGTTCAGCTCCTCTAGCTTCCACATGCAGCCCCTAAAAAAAAAAGAAAATCCTTTCATCGTATATTCAATTAACTAGTCTAGAACTTTCCAGATATTTCATCACTATAGATCTTTTATTACTTCCTATTTGTGGATTTAACACATTCTTTAATGTAAGCTGTTCTCCCTTTCTGCGTAACTCATCTATTATACTCTTTCTTTACACTTTATATTTTCTACACTGAACAATTACATGCTCCGCCGACTCAATGACACACTTCACAAAATCCTTTTGGGTGTTTGCCTATTAAGTATAATGTACTGTTCAGCACTGTATGACCCAACCTTAGTCTTGTTATTATATTATCTTCTCTCCTTCTCCCTCCTGATAACCTACCCTTTCCTTCATCTGGTTGAATTGCATACAAATGTCTGCCTCTTATTTCATTATCACATCGCTGTTGCCATACGTTATTAATATTATTTATGATTATTAATTTTATTTCTGATCTACTAAAAGACACCTGGGAAACAGAGGGGGAACAGACTTCAACACTAACCTAAGCGGAAACAGAGGGGGAACAGACTTCGGCACTAACCTAAGCGGAAACAGAGGGGGAACAGACTTCGACACTAACCTAAGCGGAAACAGAGGGGGAACAGACTTCAACACTAACCTAAGGGGAAACAGAGGGGGAACAGACTTCAACACTAACCTAAGGGGAAACAGAGGGGGAACAGACTTCGACACTAACCTAAGCAGAAACAGAGGGGGAACAGACTTCAACACTAACCTAAGCGGAAACAGAGGGGGAACAGACTTCGGCACTAACCTAAGCGGAAACAGAGGGGGAACAGACTTCGACACTAACCTAAGCGGAAACAGAGGGGGAACAGACTTCAACACTAACCTAAGGGGAAACAGAGGGGGAACAGACTTCAACACTAACCTAAGCGGAAACAGAGGGGGAACAGACTTCGACACTAACCTAAGCGGAAACAGAGGGGGAACAGACTTCAACACTAACCTAAGGGGAAACAGAGGGGGAACAGACTTCAACACTAACCTAAGGGGAAACAGAGGGGGAACAGACTTCAACACTAACCTAAGCGGAAACAGAGGGGGAACAGACTTCGACACTAACCTAAGCAGAAACAGAGGGGGAACAGACTTCAACACTAACCTGAGGGGGAACAGACTTCGACAC
Organism: Moxostoma hubbsi; assembly: GCA_032164185.1. Lineage (NCBI taxonomy): Eukaryota > Metazoa > Chordata > Actinopteri > Cypriniformes > Catostomidae > Moxostoma > Moxostoma hubbsi. The sequence goes on along the minus strand of JAVLUX010000004.1, from coordinate 14,458,352 downwards.
TAACTTAAGCAGAAACAGAGGGGGAACAGACTTCAACACTAACCTAAGCGGAAACAGAGGGGGAACAGACTTCGACACTAACCTAAGGGGAAACAGAGGGGGAACAGACTTCAACACTAACCTAAGGGGAAACAGAGGGGGAACAGACTTCGACACTAACCTAAGCAGAAACAGAGGGGGAACAGACTTCAACACTAACCTAAGCGGAAACAGAGGGGGAACAGACTTCAACACTAACCTAAGCGGAAACAGAGGGGGAACAGACTTCAACACTAACCTAAGGGGAAACAGAGGGGGAACAGACTTCAACACTAACCTAAGGGGAAACAGAGGGGGAACAGACTTCAACACTAACCTAAGGGGAAACAGAGGGGGAACAGACTTCGACACTAACCTAAGCAGAAACAGAGGGGGAACAGACTTCAACACTAACCTAAGCGGAAACAGAGGGGGAACAGACTTCGACACTAACCTAAGCGGAAACAGAGGGGGAACAGACTTCGGCACTAACCTAAGCGGAAACAGAGGGGGAACAGACTTCGACACTAACCTAAGCGGAAACAGAGGGGGAACAGACTTCAACACTAACCTAAGGGGAAACAGAGGGGGAACAGACTTCAACACTAACCTAAGCGGAAACAGAGGGGGAACAGACTTCAACACTAACCTAAGCGGAAACAGAGGGGGAACAGACTTCGACACTAACCTAAGGGGAAACAGAGGGGGAACAGACTTCGACACTAACCTAAGCAGAAACAGAGGGGGAACAGACTTCAACACTAACCTAAGCGGAAACAGAGGGGGAACAGACTTCGACACTAACCTAAGCGGAAACAGAGGGGGAACAGACTTCGACACTAACCTAAGCGGAAACAGAGGGGGAACAGACTTCAACACTAACCTAAGCGGAAACAGAGGGGGAACAGACTTCGACACTAACCTAAGGGGAAACAGAGGGGGAACAGACTTCGGCACTAACCTAAGCGGAAACAGAGGGGGAACAGACTTCAACACTAACCTAAGCAGAAACATAGGGGGAACAGACTTCAACAGCACCATTCAAAATTAAACATTGGGGAACAGACTTCAATACTAACCTAGCTAACTTTTTTTTGAGAGAGATATAGATTTTTATTAACATTATAAAACAGGGAACATTACAACACTGTAAGACACAACTACTTGGTTGAACACAAAAATACTAAATATAAAAAGCAAGGATCAAGAAGAAAGATTTATGTTGCGATGGGGAAATGAATAAAAAACATTAGACAAGAAACAAAACTGTACTAAAATAATAAATATACATAACTTACATAGAGGAACATATAACTTGAGTCATTTTATTTTGTTTCTTGAAGTATTTGAAACTCTGAAATGTATTCACGTAATCACTTGAGAAAAAGATTAAAAGAGGGTTTACATTTTTTCCACATTTACATGAATGAGGATGACATTTACCCAACAAAAGTACCAGTGTCAGAGATTTCTAAAAACTTAAAAAACTAAAAAAAAAACTTAAAAAAAAAAAATATATATATATATATATAGAGAGAGAGAGAGAGAGATTTTACAAAACAATTGGGAGACATATAGTCAATTACTCTATATTTTAGGCTATATAGATTAGGCTATATTAGCAAATACTTGTGCAGAATGGAAACTATTTCTTCTTCCGCTAATCTTAACATCAATGCTAAAAGACACAAGCAGACAAGCGCTTGCATAATGCTCATTTAAACAAGAGGGATCAGTGCCTTGTAGAGGTAAATTCACACTAAAATAAAAACATATCTAAAACCGTGTAACGTGATTTAAGAAGGGAAAGGAGGAGGCAAGAACCGGCTCGACAATATAAATAATATTTTAATTATAAACTTAAAAGACAAAACACACACATGACGGACATGTCCGTAAACGATCTCTCTCTCCCGCACCATCTTCCGCAGTTGGCCTTCATCCCTCTTGGAGGCTTGATTAGCCTGATACGGGACAGGGTGTGTATAATCACAACCTAGCCCCGCCCTCCGCCCTGCCACAAAGTGACATTTTTTAAAATAAGTTTGTGTGTAATTGTTGTTATTAAGTAATTTTTTAAAAAAATTGTTAATCATGGTTTTACTAAAGTAATATCATAGTAAACATGTTTTAATTTTTACGGGTTGTGTAACATTGCTGCTGGTGCTGGCGCTGGCAATGATGAAGACGATGAAGTAAGAACCCAAATGCAATTTATTAATAAACCTTAAAACCTTAACTACACATGTGAGTGAAACATAAACATGAACTTGACTTAACATAAACTTGGCATAGCATGACCTGACATGACATGAACAACGTACCAAACACATACAATTCTTGACAAAGGACAATGGAAAACATGAGGGTTTAAATAAAAGGACAATCGAGAACATAAACTAATGAACAAACAGAACTCTAAACAAGATAATCAACCAATAAACCAAAGAAAACAAGACACATGAACATGAAAGGAAAAAGGTACATCACATCACCAGGAAACAGGAACTAAACTTTTCAAAATAAAAGACATGAAAAACATGAATCAACAAAATACACATGACAGGTTGAAACCATGGTTTTACTTAAGTAATATTGTCATAACCATGTTTTTATTTTTGGAGTTGAAACCATGGGTTTACTACAGTAATCTTGTAGTGTAACCATAGTAAATTGTGTGGTCGTTATGGTTTAACTAAAAACTATGTTTAAACTATAGTTACTGTAGTGAACATGGTTTAGTCTCACAAAAATTGGGCGGCTGTGGATCAGGTGGTAGAGTGGGTCAGCTGCCAATCGCAGGGTTGGTGGTTCGATTCCCGGACCACATGACTCCACATGCCGAAGTGTTCTTAGGCAAGACACTGAACCCCAAGTTGCTCCCAATGGTAGGCTAGCGCTGTGCATGGTGTATGAGTGTGAGTGTGCATGGGAGATTGGGACACAGTGTAAAGAAAAGCCCTATATATGTGCAGAACATTTACAAATGTAAAAAACCCCAAATACAAACATGATTTGAATTATGACAAAAAAATTATATTTTAAATTACCATTTTTTTTCCCAAGAAATCACAAAAAATAAATTGAATAGAAGTATCGGTATTGGTATCAGTATCGACGATATTGGACTTGAAATTATTGTATCAGATCGCAAAGAAAATAAGTGGTATCACATATCCCTAGTAAATATCACCTACAGGATAAATCCAAAATTGGATTTTGTAATGAGTCTCTTTTATCTCAACAGGGTATGACAAATAAAATGTAAATGATTTGTCCCTTACTGAAACGTCAACATCTCCAAAGGAAAAACACTGAACATCATCAACAATAATATGCTTAAACTATGCTTAAATATGCTTAAAGTAAAGAATTTTGTTACTGCACTTATCAATTATATCCATATTATGGCTTGTTATTTTGTACATAAAGTTAAATGGACTGAAAAATACCTGCATTTGAATAATTAAAAATTGTAATTAAAACATATTTGGAAACAATATCTAAAAGTAAAAATCTGAAAGCAATAAGAAATAAGCAACTGTTTAGTTTATAGAACATTTTTCTATTATCTTTTTTTGTTGTTTTTGCTTCAGTTTCCTGTATTGTTTTCCCCATATACCCCTGACATGTTTGTTTTATAACAATGTTTTTAAACTTGTTATAGGCCTATGTCCTCTTGTTTGTACCATCTGAATTGTTTTCAATAATAATAATAATAATAATAATAATAATAATAATAATATATTACATTCTTCACATTGGCTCTGTTTTATATATTGAAATAATTATTGATTGTTTTTAATATTACTTTGCATGTTTAATTCAGTCATTATTATTAAGAAAACGCCTTGTAAAAAAATTGCGATATACAGGTCCTTCTCAAAAAATTAGCATATTGTGATAAAGTTCATTATTTTCCATAATGTAATGATAAAAATTAAACTTACATATATTTTAGATTCATTGCACACCAACTGAAATATTTCAGGTCTTTTATTGTTTTAATACTGATGATTTTGGCATACAGCTCATGAAAACCCAAAATTCCTATCTCAAAAAATTAGCATATCATGAAAAGGGTCTCTAAACGAGCTATTAACCTAATCATCTGAATCAACTAATTAACTCTAAACACCTGCAAAAGATTCCTGAGGCTTTTAAAAACTCCCAGCCTGTTTCATTACTCAAAACCGCAATCATGGGTAAGACTGCCGACCTGACTGCTGTCCAGAAGGCCATCATTGACACCCTCAAGCAAGAGGGTAAGACACAGAAAGAAATTTCTGAACAAATAGGCTGTTCCCAGAGTGCTGTATCAAGGCACCTCAGTGGGAAGTCTGTGGGAAGGAAAAAGTGTGGCAAAAAACGCTGCACAACGACAAGAGGTGACCGGACCCTGAGGAAGATTGTGGAGAAGGACCGATTCCAGACCTTGGATGACCTGCGGAAGCAGTGGACTGAGTCTGGAGTAGAAACATCCAGAGCCACCGTGCACAGGCGTGTGCAGGAAATGGGCTACAGGTGCCGCATTCCCCAGGTCAAGCCACATTTGAACCAGAAACAGCGGCAGAAGTGCCTGACCTGGGCTACAGAGAAGCAGCACTGGACTGTTGCTCAGTGGTCCAAAGTACTTTTTTCGGATGAAAGCAAATTTTGCATGTCATTCGGAAATCAAGGTGCCAGAGTCTGGAGGAAGACTGGGGAGAAGGAAATGCCAAAATGCCTGAAGTCCAGTGTCAAGTACCCACAGTCAGTGATGGTCTGGGGTGCCATGTCAGCTGCTGGTGTTGGTCCACTGTGTTTTATCAAGGGCAGGGTCAATGCAGCTAGCTATCAGGAGATTTTGGAGCACTTCATGCTTCCATCTGCTGAAAAGCTTTATGGAGATGAAGATTTCATTTTTCAGCACGACCTGGCACCTGCTCACAGTGCCAAAACCACTGGTAAATGGTTTACTGACCATGGTATTACTGTGCTCAATTGGCCTGCCAACTCTCCTGACCTGAACCCCATAGAGAATCTGTGGGATATTGTGAAGAGAAAGTTGAGAGACGCAAGACCCAACACTCTGGATGAGCTTAAGGCCGCTATCGAAGCATCCTGGGCCTCCATAACACCTCAGCAGTGCCACAGGCTGATTGCCTCCATGCCACGCCGCATTGAAGCAGTCATTTCTGCAAACGGATTCCCGACCAAGTATTGAGTGCATAACTGAACATAATTATTTGAAGGTTGACTTTTTTTGTATTAAAAACACTTCTTTTATTGGTCGGATGAAATATGCTAATTTTTTGAGATAGGAATTTTGGGTTTTCATGAGCTGTATGCCAAAATCATCAGTATTAAAACAATTAAAGACCTGAAATATTTCAGTTGGTGTGCAATGAATCTAAAATATATGTAAGTTTAATTTTTATCATTACATTATGGAAAATAATGAACTTTATCACAATATGCTAATTTTTTTGAGAAGGACCTGTATACATTTGTCTATTTAATAATGGCAGACTTACCTCAAGATTGTAGTGAAAATGGAACGACAAATCGTCACTTTTATTTTTAGTTTTGAAAAGGTTTTTGTATCCTGTAGAAGAAAGCAGCTGACCTCGTTGCAAATATTCAATGTTATTTTCATGATTTCTATAAGCTGTAAAATGTGGAAAAATAAGGAAATGTATTATATGGGCCCTAATGTGAAAACTGTCACTCTGAAAAATAAAATTAAATTTTTTTATTTAGTTTTGTTTTTTCATATTGACATATGCTTTGGAGACATTTTGCGTTGATCGTAATTTTTTTAATTTATTTTTTTATATATAATTCCTTTTTTTAATACTGGCAGAAAAAAACTCGATATGACGATTTTTGTGATACATTAACAACTCAAGCAGAATGCATCTTTTGAAAATATTAACCTGTCGCACCGAGGATTTGTCCTGAAATTAAAGTTCAGAAGATACTAATAATGGAGCAAATTGTTACAAAATTGTCAACAATACAACAGAACTCTTAAGACGTAATATTTCGAGGAAGTCCTCCAAGATGTGATTCACCAATCAGCGCGCAGCTTTCTGCCTGGCTACCGTGGTAACAGCAAAATCTTGTTTTTTGAATTGACCAATCAGAACAGCGCGCTTCAGACCTTTAAACTGGCGTTCATCCGTCAGCCTGCCATATTCAGCTAGTCTGAAGATTGTTGGCTTTGCTTGTGCACGTACGACAAACTCAGACAAATTGCATTAAATACAAGCGCTTAATCATCGGAGAAAGTTGTATTGAACATCGAAAAGAAGTTGTGGGATTTGTGGTAAGATGGAATATAAGTGTTTATTGCATACTTGTTTTAAATGCTAGTTGAGTCATTGAGATAAGCACTGTAGCTGCATATGTTTTGATGCTCTTATTATTTATCCTTTTATTACACTTGGGCAAACATGGTTGTATTTTTATTGTATCCATTACATTGTAACTTCAAAAGCTGCATCATGTTAAGAAGTGTGCGCCATGTGACAAGACTCAGACTATTTTAGTTTTTTTTTCCAGAGTGTTTGCATCTACAGTAACCATGTCCCAATTTGGGTTTGAGAATGACATTCACAACGTCTTAAGGCTAGATATGCCTATCACTAACGCCCCGATGGCAAGGTGGCAGAGGAAGGCCAGCACGTCCAACTCTACAAACTCAAACTCACTCTCCCCCAGCAAGAGTGCAAACAGATCAGTGAGCCTTTCTAAAACACCTAGTAAAACACCAGGTACGAGCCACGTTTTAATGTGCAGATCCTAGTCAATGTGGAGCTGTTCAATTTGCTACATACTTGATGCATCTTCATGATCCCTACCAGGAAAGGGTGGCAAGACACAAAACACACCATCTAAGGCAGGAGGAGATCGTTTTATCCCCACAAGAAATAACAATCAGTTGGATATGGCCAGTTTTCTTATTTCCAAAGAGAACGAGCCGGTTGAAGAGAGCCCCTCAGCAGCAGTAAGAAGGCCTAGCCATTTTTCTGTTTTATTTTTGCTGTTGAGATATGTGCAGCAGATTTCCAAATTACAGTTTGTCATTTTTACTTACTTTGTGTCTCTGTCCTGTCAGGAAAATCAGAAAGCTTGGTCTGTGACACTAAATGGTTATGACATTGAAGAAGCAAAGATCTTACATTTAGGAGGAAAACCACTTAATGCACCTGAGGGTATGGTATTAGCTTGTTGTTTTGACAAAATATTGTTAAATTGTAATGTAAATGCACTGCCTTTGAACATTTATTCAAAACTCTTAAATTGGTAGTTCACCCCAAAATTAAAGTTCTCCCATTTACTAACCCTCATGACATTCCGGATGTGTATGAGTGTTTCTTCGGCAGAACACAAATGCTGTGTAATTATAATAAGTTTATTATTATTATTACTAATGTATTGTTAAGGAATATCTCTGCACTGTTGGTCCATACAATGCAAGTGAATGGTTACTATTGAAGCTCAATATGTGAAAGGCAGCATAAATGCAAGCCATAAGACTCCAGTCATTAAATTCACATATTATGAAGTGATTCAACTGGATTTGGGTGAGAACATGCCAAAATACACCTTTTTCAATATAAGTCTTGACATTAGCATTGTCCTTGGCGATCATGGTGTCAAGCTCAATTACACTTCCTAGCACCAACTAGTGCTCTTCATATGTGTCAAGGACTATGATGTGTAATCAAGCTTGAAATCACGATCATGCCTTGAGACTGCAATGAGATGTACAAAGTTACATTTTTGGTATCTTCTCAACCAAAATTGATTTGTTTGTTTCAGAAGACATTGATTCTTATGGGTTACATTTATGCTGCCTTTTGGAGCTTAAAAGTTTTGGTCACCATTCACTTGCATTGAATAGAACTACAGAGCTGAGAAATTCTTCCAAAAAGTTCTTGCAGTTCTTTTAAGTCCAGTGTTATCCATGCTACTGCATTTATTAGCAGGAGTGCAAGAGTTTAATATACAACCCACTGTATCATGCTAAAGTGTGTAATTTCTGCACTCACAGTGTCTCCACACAATCCATCTACCCCATGGTCAAACGGTCTTAATTGTGCAAGTTAAGGAAACGTCCAGACCTATTTTGCCCAACAAATGGCTTATATTGAGAAATATATACTTATATTTACATGTTTATATTTAACTACACATTCTCTTATGGTTGCTGTCCATCTAGGCAAGGCAAGTTTATTTATATAGCACATTCATACACAATGGCAATTCAAAGAGCATTACATAAAATTGATCATATAAATACAAGATATATTTATTAATTTTGAAACCAATTAAGAACAAGAAATAAGAATAAAACAAATTTAAAAATGCACATGATTTAAAAAAAAAAAAAGACAAAAAAAAGAATGCAGAAATAAAATTATGTAGTGCAATCAGTAAATGCAGCACAGTGCTCCATGAATAATCTAGTAAGTGAATGTAGTAAGTGTTGTAAGCTAACAGTGCCATCTCAAACAGGTTATCAGAATAACTTGAAGGTTCTCTACAGCCAAGTGCCCACACCTGTCTCATCCAAGAAGTGTCGGTACATTGCCTCCGTTCCAGAACGGATTCTAGATGCCCCTGATATCAGAAATGACTTTTGTAAGTTAATGGCTTTTCAAACACACTGTCCATTTTAAAAAGGAGTACTTGTTGTATTTGCCCTTTTTTTTTATAAAATGGCAATTTTTCCTCAGATCTGAACTTGATAGATTGGGGAAGGCAAAACATGTTGGCAGTTGGCCTTACCAGCAACGTGTATTTGTGGGATGCTGCTGCGGGGGACATAGTTTTATTGAAGAAAATGGAGGATGAACATGGTTACATCTGCTCAGTCTCTTGGAGCAAAGATGGCAATTTCTTGGCCATTGGGACCAGTGATTGTAAAGTTGAGGTAATTTATCTGATGGTGGATTCCTTTGGTTGTAATTGTGTATTTGTACTTCAAGATTAAGTGTTTTGGCGCTTCAAAGTTCATTTGTAAGGCAACCATTCACTTGTAGTGTAAGGACCAAAAGAGCTGAGATATCATTCTGCTGAATACAAATAAAGATTTTTAGAAGAAAGTCATACACATCTGGGATGGGGTGAGGGGAAATTAGAGAATTAAAATTTTTGGGTGAACTATCCCTTTTAGTAATTATTTTAAACAAGGGGTTTAACAGTTTAATTTTCTGATATAGCTCAGTTCTGTTGTCACTATTGTTGTCAACATAACACACCAGAGATGTTCAAAAACAAGAGCAATATATCCATTAATATCCAGCAGTTAGTTCCGGTCCTCAAATCTGATTAGATGAGATGTTCCATGAGTGCTGATGGTCTCACACCATCACTCTGCTTGTGTTCATGCCATTCTAAACTAAAGTGTAAGAGCAGTGCAGATGTGTTCAGAGAAACAAATGTCTCTATATTTAATATTGTGACATTACATATTTTAGCCAGCAGGTGGAGGCAAATGTTTTTTTTTTTTTTGTGTGTATTCTGAGCCAGTTGGTGACGTGAAGGGAGTCAGCATCACTTAGTGTTTACATTCAAAAGCACTCTATAATCACTCGTTTTACTACTAAAGCTAAGAAGCTTTAAACTAACAACTTCAGCATTAAGGCTCATCACAGCTGAGACACAACAGACTAAGTACACAAATTCAAGGCGCTTGCCTCTTACCGGACTTTCAACATTGGAGAGGACAAAATGGTGGAAGACATCGGTCTTGCATGATGCTGAATCTAGGCCGTTAGTTGTCAGTGCAATGTAAACTGAGTGCAACTTTAATATAATCTTAATGCAAGTCAAAAAGACCACAACTAAAGTTAAACAAGTTCTCTTTGTGACTGCCATCTTTTTTTAGGGGGTTTAAAGGGGTCATGAAACAAGGAATAACATTTTCCTTGATCTTTTGACACGAGAGGTAATTTTACTAAAACATCCTGTAAGTTTCAGAACACTCTTACTGCCAAAAGAGCATTTTTTAAAATCAAGCTACCAAAATGACTCGTTCTCTACTTCCTCCACATTGGGCTATCCCCCCTGTGGTAGACATTTGTATCTGACCGCCTCCACAATAACACATCAATACCTACTTTTACATTATCACTTCTATAGCCCACCCTGCATTGGTGAGCAAGGAGAGAGCCAATCAAAACAGTGGATGTTTACTGTCAAGTCTTAAATGAGAAGTAGCACCAAAATCGAGTGTATCTGACAGAGGGGCAACATGGGGGTGGAAAATAAATTTAATTTTTTTTTTCAAAATACTTTACTAATATCATAAGTGAACCTCAAGGAAAATATTAGAAAAATAAAAAAGCATGTCATTAACCATTTATCATGTATGTTCATGCCTTTTTGTTTTTGCAGTTGTGGGATGTGCAGTACCAAAAACGTCTTCGCATTATGGATGGCCATTCGGCAAGAGTTGGTTGCTTGAGTTGGAATGATCACATTTTGTCTAGGTAAGACTATTATAACTTTGTACTCCACTGATAGTGTGCTTTTTCTTGAAAGAGATAAAGCCCTTTTATTCTGTTGTTTCTCCTTTTAGTGGCTCCAGATCTGGTTTGATTCATCAGCATGATGTTCGAGTAGCAGACCATCACATATTCTCCTTCGGGGGACACACTCAGGAAGTCTGTGGCCTTACCTGGTCTCCAGATGGGAAATATTTAGCTAGTGGTGGCAATGACAACATTGTGTACATTTGGCCAATGACAATGGGGACAGAGCATCAAGCTATCCATGCTCTCAGTGAACACCAAGGAGCAGTCAAGGTAACTTGATTTTAGTTGGATCTTAACTGTCCAAGATTTTGAATGTTCTTTCCCCTATTGATCTTGCGCTAGGCTTTGATTGGATTAATATGATTTATTTTTTTGCTCCCAAAAGGCTTTGGCATGGTGCCCATGGCAACCTAGCATCCTTGCGTCAGGAGGGGGCACCAGTGACCGTCATATTCGCATCTGGAACGTCAATAGTGGCTCCTGTATCAGTGCCTTACCTACTTGTTCACAGGTATCATTTATCTCTGCCTCTATAATGAAAACAAACATGCACACAGATTCATATAATTACCTCCTTTATCGCTTTCTTTCAGATATCATCTCTTGTGTTTGCTCCGAATTACAAAGAGTTGGTGTCAGGCCATGGTTTTGCTAATGACCGGGTTATCATCTGGAAATACCCCTCACTCACTAAAGTTGTGGAGCTTGAAGGTAAGTTGTGATTTTGCTGTGCACTGGTTATTCTTTTCAGTTATTCAGGTGAAAATTTTCAACCACTGCAAATTGTATGATGAATGAAGAATTTAACAATGATATTTTATTTCTCAGGACATGAAGACCGAGTTCTGAATTTGTCACTCAGTCCAGATGGTTCCACTGTGGCTTCTTTATCAGCTGATGAAACCATCAGACTTTGGAAGAGTTTCGATAAGGATCCTGTCAAGAAACCCAAGACCACCAGCAGCATTATTCAGCAACATATTAGATAAATTATTTTTTTTTCTTTAAAAAACAAAGATTGAGTGGTGTAATAACTGGAAAATCAATGTTAATAACTCACTTGGTTTTATTGTAATTTGGCTTGCAAAAAGTTGGAAAATCCTATTCACAACCACAGAGGAACTCAATTGGGTTGTTTGGTGCCCTCAATCACAAGCTACACTAACTTCTTATTGGCCATTAGACGCACCTTTTTATTTCTGTGTTTTCAAGAGCTCTATGCATTTTTAAAGTTGAAAAACAGCACGTCATGGTGGTTAAGTGGGGTTCCCAAAAGTACACCCACTTTGGAAGCTAAACCGCCAAAGGACTTTTTAATTGTGAAATTTTGTTTTTCCCTATTCTGACTTATTTAACCCTGAAATCTATTAAATTATATACAAAAATGTAAATATCAAATAAAGTTTTGAAAAGACTTGATGGCTTCCTCTTGGTTTATAGGTACTCGTGCAATGTTTATAACCAGCTATCGCGGGTAATGATTCCCATACTGGTACAAGTCGTCATGCTATCTGAAAAGCTTGAAAATTGTAGGTAAATTAAAGGATAAAGGTGATTTTACAAAGGGTAATGAATACATCTATAGCCTTTAGGGTGAGCCAGGAAGGTGTGATATACTTTCTCATAACCGATCTTAGTATGATGAGACCACTATAAGTCCTATATTATTTTATTTCCCCAGTATAAACACTGTTGCTCCATGAGACTTCGACATTGACTAGACCAATGGTATGAACTTGGGGTGGGATTTTGTTCAACTATTGACAAATAAGCATTTGAGGGTATTTTGCAATCCTGTCTTGGTGATTATGTAAATGTATACAGATATTATGAATAAAAAAAACTACATATGCAATGATTACATAGTCTTTGTGAAACAATCACATTCAGAAATGCTAATGAATGATACACTGACAAGAAACAGCTATGGATCAGCATATTTAAATAAAGTCTACAATTAGAAGCGCAAGCCTGTTACAGAACTAAGAATACAATGGTTGTGTCTAGAAGGCAACACCCTGTCTGCCTAATCTAGCAATGTCTTGATAGATTGGGTTTCCATGGGACTCGTTTCTGAATGATGCATGTAGCTCTTGCAAGATTTTTGGCAACCAGGGGGGTTAACTTCTAGAGATGACTGTAAAAACTTATACAGAACGTGGATGCAAGTGCATGAGAGATGTCTCCGTCCTAACATTGCTGCTGTTGAGATTCTTGATGACCTATAAAATTAATGGCGAGTGTGAGAACTATGGAGCATTTTCTTTGACCAATGTATAAAATTCATTACAAGACCTTTCCAGACTATACTGGACACTACCATGGAGGAATGCTGCTAATATCCGTTCACAAAGAGCATACAAATGTCAAAAATAAAATTTATTATAAAAAGCTTTTATTAACTGATAAGTTATGTACATAAAAAACGGACAACTCATACATTTCCAATAAACTGTGAGGAAAAATTTATTTACAGTCAAGTTTGAGTTAGATTTGTGAGAACTGTACAGTGTGCAAACTGGGAGACTCATATGCCAGAAAAAAGCCAAGGTCAACAAATTCAACCACAGACAGCTGTAAAATATGCTGTCAGGTTTCAGAATGACGTCTCCAAAGCCAATAACAGATGACAAATTCTCTTCATACATTGTGCTCCCCAGCCTGATGCTCAATAAATACAAAGAAAGGGGGACCCACTGCCAGATCAAATGTGCCGTTTCATCTCCCACACAATTATAAAAAAAAAAAAAAAAAAAAAAATCTACATTTGACAAAGAAAACAAAAGTAATCTAACAAACATGTCGCTTGACTGTGTGATGTTCCAGTGGAGTCCTATATGCTACTGGCCTGTTTAGACCTCCTTTACTTTCCCATTGTGGGCAAATCCATTAGTGTAGTGCACAGTGCCGTTTTCCAAGTGTTTGCTGTTGGCCACTGGAGCTGTCTCAATCACAGTGGTAATGCCATTCTGTTTGGATTTGTCCTCGCTGCTAACAGGTAGTCGCTTGCCCTTTATATAGGCCTGGATCCAGAAGTTGGAGAAGAGGATAAAGAAAAGGGTGCCGTAGATCCAGATGAGATGAATAAAAATGGGAACCTGGTAGTCACACTTTTCCATGAAGTAATACTGAGAGATATGGACAGACACCAGCACAAACTGAATCTGTGAAAATCCAAGAGAGAAATGAAAATGATAACCGTCCTATTTGTAGTGCAAATGCTATCACATCCTGAACAACAGCGAAGGAAAACCAATGGCCTATATGAAATTAGAATAATGACCAACATATCTGAATCTGAAGGTTATCAATTTGAATTCTAGACATGATACGTTTAACAAAATTGTTAAGCTATGTGGCTTATTTGATTAATTTTTACTTTTTAACAGCAGATTTATTGTTTTGATTTTTAAAGAGGTGGAATTAGCTGTAAATATTCAGAATTCTGGTAGCTTTGTGATTGGCCCAAATACTAAGTTCGACTATTCTGAATTAGAGAGATTTGTATTTGGAGATCTAGATTCAAATATTTTAGTCATTGTTCTAGAACCAAAACATTGCATTAAATTTTAGGTTTTAAACTCTGGTGGGGCATGTGATGTGTTGTTTGAATTTTGGCAATTCACGGGTGAGGTTAGCTTCATTAAAATCTCACAGAATAATAATAAGAGAGTCCGGGTGTTGTTGCTGTGTGTCTGTGATGTGATCAGACAGCTGTTGCAAAGCTGCGTTAACACATGCTTGTGGTGGGATGTACACACACACACACCAGAATAAACGAGGAAAACTCCTGTGCGAGTAGAAAGGCTTACAGTTGATGAAGAAATTATCACCTGCTTTAATATCCCATGAATTATTCCATTGAAATACACATGGGACACCTCAACAGTTTTTTAACTGTAAAAAAAAAAAAAAAAAAGAGGAAAAGGATTTGAATTATCCAACAATTTTAAATGGAGAATTTTCAGTTACTGCAGCACATGCAATATGTAAGTGCTTTTTCCATTTTTCACAGGTAAGTTTGATGGTGTCACCTAAAGGGGTCACTGACAAAGTGAAGTATGCAGTCAGGTTCAGAGTCCCTCTATAAAAAACGATCACAAGTGGTCAAATGAGATGCATTTGAGACGCATGTACATACCAGGTGTAAACACCAATCTGATTCAGCAGTCCACGTGTGATGGGATCACCTGATATGGATTTCAATGCCAGGAGTAAACAGAAGGGATGGTTCGTGATGACCGACTAGCAGTCCAACAACTTAATTGTAAACAAGTGAGAATGACTAGTTTATCTAGATTTTTGTTTTATATTTTTTGCACAGGTGCTTTAATTAGCATGCCATGAGCATTACATTTTTAAGATAGCGTGTCATGTTAAAAGTTCAACTTCTATAAAGGTGTCACAAGATCCCTGTATGCTGTTCCATTCCATTGCATTTTATGTAAATTACCCTTGAGAAATATGCCCAATCCGGGTCAGGTGAATTTGAGATTAGCCTAATTATGCAGGGCTTCCTTAAGACTGATTAGTTGGTTGCCCAGATGACAAGTCGATTTTGATAATATGTTGTTTTACAAATGCCTAGTAAACTGGGGACAACATAATTAAATATATAAAATAAATTGCCATTTCAGTTACAGTTTTTGTAAAATGTAAATTAGATGTAAATGCATTTAATAGAGTTCATTAAAAGAGTGTACACTGGGGGCCTGGGTAGCTCAGTGTTAAAGACGCTGGCTTCCACACCTGGAGTTTGCTATCCCAGGGCATGCTGAATGACTACAGCTAGGTCTCCTAAGCAACCAAATTGGCCCAGTTGCTAGGGAGGGTAGAGTCACACACTTGCGATCGCTATAATGTGGTTCGCTCTCAGTGGGGCGCGCGGTTAGTTGTGCGTGGATGCCGCGGTGGATGGCGTGAAGCCTCCACATGCGCTATATCTCTGAGGTAACGAACTCAAAAAGCCACGTGATAAGATGCGCAGGTTGACGGTCTCAGACGCGGTGGCAGCTGGGATTCATCCTCCACCACCTGGATTGAGGCGAGTCACTATAGCATCACGAGGACTTAGAGCACATTGGAAATTGGGCATTCCAAACTGGGAGAAAAAGAAAAAAAAAAAAAAAAAAAAAAAAAAGAAGGAAAAAACAAAAACAAAGAGTGTACACTAACCAGCTGGATTGCAGTCAAGTACTTCTTCCACCACAGATACTTATGGAAGCGTGATCCTGCAGCAGCCAGACCGTAATAGGTGTACATGATGACGTGGACACACGCATTTACCATAGCATGGAAGGAACCCATTCCACCAGCTGTCATTTGCAGATGAAAACAAATAGATTAACATTATGAACAGAGAGGATGTGTTTACACTGGTTCTAGACCAACCTCATACTTTTAATAACTTTGCCCACATCCACAAAGTTGTGATAAGTTGGAACTAGGACTGTCAATCGATTAAAATTTTTAATCAAATTAATTACACAGTGTCCCGATTAATTAATCGTAATTAATTACATTTAATCGCATATACAAATATTTGCTGAGAAAGCCCCTCGTATAACAATAATTCAATATAGTTATCTTTAAATATTTAAAAATTATATATATATATATATATATATATATATATATATATATATATATATATATATATATATATATATATATATATATATATATATATATACACACATACATATATATATATTATATATATACACATACATATATTATATATATACACATATATACATATATATATATATAATAAAAAATATTCAGATAATTAAAATGCATCTTCATTATTGGTAGAAGAGTTAATCATTGATAAGACAATACAAAAAGCGGCTTTAGAATACAATATATTGTTTACTACCATATTATTGATCATAAGTCAATCATTGGCATACAGTTCACAGCAATACATTTCACAAGTGAATTTCTCAATCAGTTCGAGATTTATTATGAGGGCTTGTTTAAGGACCCGTCAATGTGTGTCAGACATGCTTGTGTAGCGTTTCGGGTGCGTTGCGTCATACACATACATTTTTAGGTCACTGTGTCAAGTTAAATATAGTTTAATACCTAGAACACATCTTGAGATCCCTTAGTTTGGATTTGCGCTCCAAGTGTTTTGAACGCAAGAATGTAACGCATGTTTGTGTTGTGGGTTGTTTTGTTCACTGTATAAACTGTGCGTTGCCCATACAGCTGAAGTTTGCACTAAAACTAAGTAAACAGGTGGCACTACAAGCTTGCATTTCTCAAGAATCTTCCTTATTACGGTCCAGGGGCATTGCGATTAATTGCGTACAAAATTTTAATGCATTATTTTTTATAAAATTAATCGTACTGAATTAACGCTTTAAATTGACACCCCTAGTTGGAACCTTACAGAATCCCCAGTATGTAGTCATATTCACATTTTAAAACTGGTATATTACATCAAACTACAAAATATCACACTAATAAAGTAGTCCATGATGAGGCTTTTCAAAGCCAAGTTCCAAATGTTGTGCAATTATACATCTATACAATGGAAGAAACCAAGCTTATCTTCTGAATGAACTAAAGCACCCAAAGTGAATGAAGCCAGCTTTTATACTATGTGCAACCTTGTTTTAAAATTAGTTAATTGGAGACATCACTGAATGTTGTCTACTCTCCTAACATTTAACGTACTGGTGTCCAGCTACTGAAGTAACAGCATTAATGCAGGCCTTTCTCTTTTTGGATTGCCACTTTTAGCACTGTATCGCTTTTTTGTATTATTGAACTTGTCATAAAGCACTTTCCACTTTAGGCGAACATACCTGATCTGATTCCATATACACCAAAATCTCTCTTTATGCATTTGTGGCCAGGATTTCTTTGTAAAATTTATGTTTAGCATTATTTAAAAAAAGTTTTTGCCAACCTCACAGAGACGGGCTTCAAAGTTTAACATTTTTCATACTACGATAGTAACCTTCCTAGCAACATTAGCATCTGGCATGCACAATTGTAAATAAATAATGTCGTGATTAGTTTTAACCAGGCCTGTTGATTCAACATGTTAATTCAGTGCGATTAATTATATAAAAAGAAATGTGTTAAATAAATTCACAGTTCACGCATTCTCATCACTCACTGATGAATAGTTTTCAGTATAATGTCCGAAAGGGGCGATTCTCATTTTTGTGAACTGGTAACTCGTGAACTGCTATGATCAACTCACTGTAATGTTGACTCGAGAGCTGGTGTCCAGTGATCAATATACTGTTGACTCAAGAACTGTAGACTGGATAATTTTCATACGTTGATAAAACGATAATACAAATCAAGTCATAAACATATTACCAGTATGTTGCCGTTCAGAAAAATACACCAGAAACATTTCACATTGCATGCTCAATGTCAGCAGCTCATTTGCTCTCAGTATGTCGGACACCTCTAAAAGAGGCGATTCTCAGTTCAGTGTACCGTTGACTCGAGAACTGCTGTGAGCTACTCATTGTACTGTTGACTCGAGAGTTGCTGTGCTGTCCTCGGATCAGGGAGTGTGCAGCAAAATACAACAGAAACAGACATTTCGCCCCCTTAATTGCACGCATGTTCAATGTCAGCAGTTCAGTGTACTGTTGACTTGAGAACTGCAGCGACAGGAGCATTTAGTTTTATTTATGAACTAGTTGGAGCAGTTCATTGCAAAGAAGAGTTAGGAAAAGCAGATATCACCAGTTCTAGGATCATATTATTCACGGGTATAGGCTTATATCGAGTCGGAGTGTCAGGCACATCCGAGAGACATGTTAAGATAGAGTAACTTGTGGATCAATGTTGACTCAAGACACAAAGTGTTTCAAACGATTCAGTCCGATTTGGTGAACTGGTTCAACTCGTTCACTAAAAAGAACCGGTTCAAAAGAACGATTCATTCATGAACATAAATATAACTACTCGCATTATTCTTACATTTATATCATTATACAGTACTGTGAAAAAGTCTTAGGCGCATTACATTTTTCACAAATAAATTTGTCTTCAAAAGGTTCATTTATATATTCAGCTTTTAGTGTACAAGTAAGAAATATTAATTTTAGATTTCAACATCCCTTTGCAAATATAATAGAATTGACGATGGAGGAGCCTAACAAAAGATGGCATGGCCCCCACAGAGCCTGGATCTCAACATCGAGTTAGACTTGGATGACATGAAGAGACAGAAACAATTGAGACAGCTTAAATAGATAGAAGAACTATCGCAAGTTCTTCTCCAAGAAGCTTGGAACATCCTATCTGCCAACAACCAAGAAAAACTGTGTCCAGGTGTACCAAGGAGAATTGGTGCCGTTTTGAAGGCAAGGGTTGTCACACATAATTTTTATTAAACTTTTTTTGTTTACTAGACTGTGTATGTAGAAGTGCCTAAAATGTCTGCACAGTACTCTATATAAAACATTTTTTTTTAGCAAATTATTCTAAGCGATTATTTTGACTAATTAACTGACATATCATGTAATGAATTCGACTTTTTTTTTATTTTTATAAATTCACAGCCCTAGTTTTAACCGATCACCAACACTGTTCAACTAGCCGAGTTCTCCTTGGTCAAGAATTTCAGGGATGTTTGTAATTATCACGAAACGAACACCTTAGCAGAACAAAAATGCCAGTGCATTTCATCATAATTTTTAGGCAAACTAAAAGAAGAATGCGTCTCAAATAAGTATAAATTAGCTGTAACTCAGTAAGCACCAGTAGTAACTCACCAGGAGTGAGAGTGACGCCCCACCACCATGTCCAGGGTAAGATGGAATGATGGAAGATGTGCAGGAATGTCACCTGATTGTGCTTCTTTCTCAACACAAAAAAAACCTGGATCACAGACACATGTCTTGTTAATTCACAAATCATCCTGCAATTGGTGGGAAGATGAATGCCACACAGACAGCTTTAGCAGGATACACTTTAGGGAAAAAAATTAATTATTCTTACCGTATCAAGAAGTTCAACATATTTGGAAAAATAGAACAACCAGGCAGCTCGAACCATCTGAGCAATCAAGGAGAAACACATTGATAGATTGTTTACAAACCAAAGAACACTTTTAAATAATGAATTGCTTAGTCAAGTTGATGATCACTTCTGGAGAATAAGTTTGAATAAAAAGGATAAGGGCTGCTGCAGTACTTACTCTGAGTGCTTGTGGGCTGCTGGAGGGGTCACAGAGGTCACATCTCCAGGTGTATGTTGTTGCCCAACCAGACATCAAGAACTGTGACAAAAGAAAGTGTAAGGCTAATCTAAAATATCTCTAGCAATACACGCAAAGACAACACTGTTTGTTAATCTATTGAAATAAGCAATGATTAAGGGTGAATATATTTCTTTGTTTGTTTGAGCAACCAACACTGCCTTATAAGACCAATTTTTGACCAATGGAGGACAGGGGGAGTTATTGAAATACATAGATTTTTACCACAGATCACCTGAAAGACATGCATTATTCTTAAAACTTGTCTAAGCTCTGCTTCTAACTGGAGAGGATCTATTCAAAGATATTAGTTCTATTTGCAATAAGTTTAGTTATACTACAAAAGTAGATCATCTTACATTGATATACAGTACTGTGCAAAAAGGCATAGATGTTTCACAAAAAATTGTTGTCTTAAGATTGTCATGTTAAATCTTCTGTTTTAGTGCGTCAATAGGACATCTCAGTTATAGATTTCCAAACATTTCTTTTGCAAATAGAATAGAATTAGAACAAGGAGTCTTGCAACAGATGGCATGGCTCCCAAAGAGCCTGGATCTCAACATCGAGTCAGTCTGGGATTACATGATGAGACCGAGGCAACTAGACATATAAAAAACTGTGGCGAATTCTCCAAGAAGCTTGGAACATCCTATCTGCCAACAACCAGACAAAACTGTGTCCAGGTGTGCCTAGGAGAAATGGTGCAGTTTTGAAGGCAAAGGTCGTCACACCAAATATTGATTCAGCTTTTTTTTTTATGTTTACTGCAATTTGTTTGAAATTAATAAAAATTATTCACAGCATTATTTTTGAAAACATTCTCACTTTTCACAAACAATTTTTGCACAGTACTGTATACATACAAATAAACAGAAAATTATCCCACCTCATAAACAATGTATGCATTATAGGCCACCATTGTGAAATTATAGATGATCATTGTTGTGTTGAGATGGAAAGGTTTGCGATTGGCCATGTATCTTGGTCCCGCATATAGAACGCAGAGCACGTATCCCAGCAAGATGAGGGTCATCTGTATGGGACTCTGCATCAGCGGATAATCCCGCACTCTGGCATCTGAAAAAAATTACACATCAACTGATCAACCTCAGGAGATGTGCCTGTACTCTATCATGACATCCTTCTAGCAGTGTTCCCACCTAGTTCGACCAATTAATTTCAATTACCTTTCCAGTCGTTCATGACTAATGGATAAGGATTTTACAGAGATTGCTGGGGCAGATATTCGTTTGTATGTCAGGTACCAATTTTGTGATTTAAAAATTTGTGATTAAATTTGTAGATTTAAATGATTATACTAGAAATTACTCTTATAAGACTCTCAGACAGATTACAAGCAAGTAAATTCAGCAAAAAAAGAAATGTCCTCACTTTCAACTGATTTTATTTTCAGCAAACTTAACTTGTGTAAATATTTGTATGAACATAAAGATTCAACAACTAAGACATAAACTGAACAAGTTTCACTAACATGTGACAAACAAATGGAATAATGCGTCCCTGAACAATGGGGGGGGGGGGGGGGTCAAAAGCTGCATTAAGTACCAGCTGCATTAAGTACTGCAGTACATCATCTCCTCATGGACTGCACCAGATTTGCCAGTTCTTGCAGTGAGACGTTACCCCACTCTTCCACAAAGGCACTTGCAAGTTCCCAGACATTTCTGGGGGGAATGGCCCTAGCTCCCACCCTCCAATCCAACAGGCCCCAGACGTGCTCAATGGGATTGAGATACGGCCTCTTCGCTGGCCATGGCACTTACAACACTGACATATCGGTCTTGCAGAAATTCATGCACAGAATGAGCCTGCAGGAAGGGTACCACATGAGGGAGGCGGATGTCTTCCCCGTAACGCACAGCGTTGAGATTGCCTGCAATGACAACAAGCTCAGTCCGATGATGCTGTGACACACTGCCCCAGACCGTGACAGACAATCCCACTCCAGAGTACAGGCCTCGGTGTAACGCTCAGTCCTTCGACGATAAGCGCAAGTCCGACCATCACCCCTTCACGTGACTCGTCAGTGAAGAGAACTTTTTGCCAGTCCTCTCTGGTCCAGCGAAGGTGGGTTTGTGCCTATAGGCGACGTTGTTGCCAGTGATGTCTGGTAAGAATCTGCCTTACAACAGACCTACAAGCCCTCTGTCCAGCATCTTTCAGCCCATTGTGGACAATCTGACACTGGAGGGATTGTGCATTCCTGGTGTAACTTGGGCAGTTGTTGCTGCAATCCTGTACCTGTCCCACAGGTGTGATATTTGGAAGTACCCATCCTGTGCATGTGTTGTTACACACGGTCTGCCACTGCAAGGACGATCAGCTATCCTTCCCATCTTCGCGTAGCACTGTCTTAGGCGTCTCACAGTACGGACATTGCAATTTATTGCCCTGGCCACATCTGCAGTCCTCATGCCTCCATGCAGCATGCCTAAGGCACGTTCACGCAGATGAGCAGGGACCCTGGGCATCTTTCTTTTGGTGTATTTCAGAGTCAGTAGAAAGGTCTCTTTAGTGTCCTCAGTTGTTATAACTGTGGCCTTAATTGCCTACCATCTGTAAGCTGTTAATGTCTTAACAACAGTTCCACAGGTGCATGTTTAATAATTGTTTTGCTGAGTTTTTTTTACTCTACACAAGCACTTAATTAAGCCAATGACATACTGCTGAGCAAAACTATAAAAAAAAAAAATATATATTCACTATAGAACCACCTCCATGACTTTTCCAGGCATAAACATACATTTTAAAATTCCCTAATATTTCAAGGTTTAACATGACCATGAGTACCCGGTTCTATACAAGTGGAATAATAAATACTGAATTACCTCCGACCAGTTGTTTGATGCAACACTACAGCTTCAAGCAAAATGATTAAACAGCATTAATACGATGAGCTCTTACCAGTTCGTTTGAGAAGGTAGTCATAGAACTTCAAGACGTTTGAAACCACCTCTCCCAACATCTTGTCTTTATTTCTTCAGACAACTAATAAACTGAAGGAAAGAAGTACATTTGTTAAAACTATGCACCCAGACAATGGTTGTACAACCAGAAATGGCTGATGGTAATGTGTTGTTATCAGGAGGACAGAGTCAACAATGATATCCCACAAAAAGCAAACAGGCAACAGCTGGCCATGGGAACAAGAGATAGCCATACCTGAGAGGCACTTGTAGATGACGTTGCAATGATTACTAGAGCCACACTAATTCATTCTAAAAAGATGTGCATCTTATTAAAGAGCAATTTCTACAAGTGATGGATCAACCTGGTCTCATGACAAGTCATAAAATTAGTATGAGTTGGTGAAATCGTAAGAGTTGGGACTTTTTGTTTCCTTTCTTAAAATAAAGTATTTGATATGTGGCTAGCTAATTTGATGCCTGTATTGTATCAGATTGAAATTTTGTTGTTTGTTGATTGGTTGGTCTCTATGGGGATACTTTTTGTACGATATCTTATACTTTGGCCATCTCATACAAATTATTATTAGTTGGACAGATATATATTTTTGCCAGAAGCTAATATTTGACAACTTTAACAAGCCAATAACTATGCCCACTTAGCCGATTAACAGGAGTCACATTTTACTCAGTTTTCAAAATGCTAAAATTTTGTCAATGAATAAATTTAAGCGAGTATTCTTTAAAATGGCTTTAATTTCAGAAGTCTCATTTGGCCCCATTAAACTGCAATAAGTAACTATGCACAAATGTACAAAACTGATTTTCAGATTCAGCTGTTGAAAATCAGAGCTGCGCAACTAGGGTTGCAACGGTATGAGATTTTCACGGTATGAACACGTCTCAGAAAATATCACGGTTTCACGGTATAAGGTACTACACAATTACTATTATCAGTGAAAACAGAAGGGTTATTTTAGTTATTTATTTTTGAGCAAACACTTTATTATAATTGAAACCATTTATTTTATTGAAGTATGTGTAAAAAAAAAAAAGTCTCCCTTTTGAAAATAAATAGGATAAATAAATTGAATTATAAACATGATAAAAAAATATCATGTAAATAGAACATGTTATATAACTAAAGCATGTTAGTTTATATGTTAAATTAACTATTAAATGAAAAATAACATCAGCTGTGTGAGCTTTTGAAGAAATGTGCTATGATTATTAACAGTTAACATATACTGCTCCTGTCTGTACATTTAACTCAGTGCTTCTCAACTGGTTTTGCTTTCGCTATGCAGATTTTACATTGGACATCAAGTGTCAACTTACCATAGATTAAACATAACCTGCATTTAATTAATCTTGGGTTGCATTTCCTTTTATGTTGCATAGTTTTGTTCATGGTTTTCCAGTACAAGGACATGCATAAAATGACATTATGTTTGTTGTTGATTTCAACTTTTGACTGAGCACGCAACTGAATAACACAGGCTGCATGACTATGATAAATATTACTGCAAGAGTTTAACATACAGGCGCGAAGGGACTTCAACATTTCTAAATTGCACAAATAATAAATACATATTTGTCTCTGGCTTGCTTTTGCTCGCATGTCAATGATTACTCCTCCGTGTGTCAATGATGCCGAGATCTAATTTTATATTTAATTTAAATCACCGAGGTGGTTTACCTGCAAAATTAGTAGCACCAAACATCACAAGCAGCCTCAAGAATGGACACAGAGTAGCCGTATAACACTTTTCCTTCAGCAGAATATTGCACTACAGATCACTGTTTGTTCAAAGGGGAAAGCCAGATAGAAATAGTGCACTCGCGTGCATGGTTGCCATATTGCACAAAATAAGTATTACATTAGGCGGAATATTTCCAATTTGCGCAAGTATGAATCTCAAACTGGGGGTGTTGCGTCTCTTATCTGGCAACCATGAGCATGATAAACGCTTGTGGAGACGCGTTAGGTCCCAATGCATGTTAACTGAAATATCCAATGAAAAATAAAAACGCTTTTACGATAAATGAGCCGTGGGCCACATTAAACCATGTGGAGGGTCTGATCCAGCCCGTGGGCTGTAAATTGCCCATGTCTGCTTTAGCTGTTTGCGAGATTATCATTAAATCTGCCTCGGCAGTCCTAAATAGACTATCACTTGGGCGGCCGCTGAAATATCTTCAATGGGAGAACCATGGCATTGCTCTTTCCCTGCTGTCCGTGACCCAGTCCAAATAAACCAGTTGAGAAACACTGCTTTATCTCACACACACACACACACACACACACACACACACACACACGCCTCTCTCTGACATTTTCTCTGCTGCATTTGTGTGCCGCAAGTTGACATGTCTGACAGGCAGACGAGGAAAGGAGATGCGTATGTGAGATTCTCCGTCCGGTTGCATTTTTTTCTTAATACCGTAGATAAGCAAATGTACATGGTATGATAACCGTCAATTTTCAAACCGTGGTATACCGTGAAACCGGGTCAGAGTTTTTCCATGCTCACGTGCAGGATTCAACCAGGCAAACAAAACAGGACTATAAGGACTTAAATATCATTCTTCATAAGAATGTTTGTAAGGGCACAGAGACAATGGGACAGGATGAAAAAGCACGTTTTTGAAAAATCGGACTACAAATCCTGCTACAGTGCCTGTTTTATCAGAAGAGAACAAAATCACCATAAAAAGGCACAAAAGAAGTGATCATGAACTTGAATGATGCCATGACAAACTACTCCCTAAACTCTCTCAGTTTCACTCAATCATGCAAGTTACAAGGTGGTTTAAGTCTCTCTTTTTTTTTTTTTTTTTTTTTTAATCAAAACAAAAAGGAACATTTCACTACAGTACCAGCTCAAAATCAATTCGAAATAATGTCTAAAATACAAGAGCACTCAAAAGAAACTCTAAATCACCTGTAATAATAAAGCTATTCTACTACCAGACCTTCAATGACTAATAGTGCAAAGCTAGTCAAACTAGTGAGGTAGAGTAAGGATATCTTATTATCCCATCATAGAATCAGATTAAATCACTATACAGGAACCATTAATGAAAACATCATGAAAATGAACCATAAACGGTCAACTGTAAACAGAAAAAAAAAATTAAACATAAGGCACAAAAATGAAATCTTGACAAGCGCAAACAGAACATAAGCAGCACAATTATAGTGTGCCATCTGATTCTATCATATTCAGGCAACTTCATAATTCCCATCAGTCCCATTAATGATACAGAAAGGCAATTTTTCAATGGTTTTAACAGACAAGTTCATTAAATTACCTGTTATCTTTCTTTCCACTCAGATACACTTTAACAGTTACTCCAGACAAAAAGATTACATAATAAATCAAATGAAATAGAAATAAATACTGCCCCACAGGGGCAAAAAGATCTCACTGGAAACTATTCCCAGTGTCCTTATCCTTTCTTTCAATCACAGCAGTTGCCACCAGTGTACTGACTGAGAGAATGCAAGGCAGTGACAGGCCAACACTTAGAAGAGTCAATCCCCGCCCAATATAAACCGGAGCAGCAGCTCATTCTAAAGAGACAACACCCGCCTGGTTTCGGGATTCATTCTGAAACCCACCTCACAACCCAAGGATTGGCTGTTGAGACTGAGGCTGGTCAGTGATTGGCTCTGAAACTGGTAAGGTTTTTGTTATGGCAGTGGATGTAGGCGAGAAATGAGTGCTAATGTCTTGACAATGAAAAGTCTTTTGTTTCCCTAAGGTCACAAAAATGGGTGCAAGGCTTGTCCACTGAGAATAAGACCAATAGTAAAAGCCTTAGAAAATATAAGACACATTTATAAAAAAAATAACACAAGTTAATTTTTCTAGTAAATGCAAATAATTTAAGGCTCCACATAGGTCAGTTATAGAGTAGACTATATTCACTTTTTGGTCAATAAAAAGCGATTTAACAAAACCCCAGATGTACTATGCATCATGAAAGTCTAGTGTGGTTGAACATTTTATAAAAAATTCCATACAGGGGAATTGTGTGTGGAAATGTTACATTACAGCTACCATTTTATAAGGGAAAACACAGATGAACTACTACATAATTTGATCAACTTTTATCTGTCAGTCAATGTGTGGCACTGATGAACATCTGGCTATTCTGGGCCTCCATTTACATCTCGATCTAGATATGTTTTATCACAATGTGTGATAAACTATGTGTGTGATAAGTCAGTGAGCCCTCCAGCTCAGAGTTACCATGTGGCATTTTTTCTATACTGAGACATTAACATCCTCAAGTCAGTTTCAATAGATTCCCGTAGCACTGGTCTGACCCGTTCCTCAGACGTTGAGGACAGGGTGTGGAATCCGTCAAACTGACTCAGTCGGGGAGGAGGTGAAATATTACAAAAATCCTGACATGAGTGGAGAGTCTTATCTCTACAGCCATTTGCTATGACACAGGAAGCAGTGTGACAACCGATACACTCAGTGTTATGACAAAACCCATGAAATAGCTTTAATGAATCATATTTCACATATAAAACTAAACAAATATTCTAACAAGTTTATCTTATTCTAACTTAACATTTAGGAATAAAACAGAATGCAACAACACTATTTTAGGGCTACTCAACTGGAAAGCTCAGGATACAAAACTGAATCCCTATAGCCTCAAGGGCCACACACTTAAATTTGAGCCTCTTTCCACCACATTCATTGAATTACCAGATAAGATCAGTTCTGTTGTCATTGTCAAAGATACTGTCAACGAATAAACACCATGAGTGTTCAACATCACATACACCAGAGATGCGTTCATAAACAAGAGATATATCAAAGATTAACTCCAAAACTTTTATAGCTGTTATCAAGAAAACAAATATCTCTGATTATCAATTCAAATGAGTTAGACATAGATTTGAGATTGATGAGTGACTCTCAATCAATAGACTGAGAACTTGCATGTTTAAGTGACAGACCGCGTGTGTGTGGACCACAAAAGATGGCTCGAGGGCTGCATGTTGAGTAGTGCTGCTCTGTTAACTTGTGATTTCAAACATGGCATCTTTGGCACCAACTCTATAGGTGCTGGCCGTTGCAAAACACCCTACCACAATGCCTCACCAAGTGCCAAAAGAAAAATACACTGTCAAAAGAGGCCAACCACAGTCACAATGATTTTCTGGTGCAGAGCTATGGCTGGGTTACATTTACATTTATGCATTTGGCAGACGCTTTTATCCAAAGCGACTTACAGTGCACTTATTACAGGGACAATCCCCCCGGAGCAACCTGGAGTTAAGTGTCATGCTCAAGGACACAATGGTGGTGGCTGTGGGGTTCGAACCAGCGACCTTCTGATTAGCAGCCCTGTGCTCTAGCCACTGCGCCACCGTAGTTAACGCTATGGGTTAAGTTTCAATATGGATGCGAGGGTGCTCTGGATGCTTGCTAGCATACTGTATGCCTAAGGTAGTTGCCAGGGTGATACTGAAAGTCTGCTTGCTGGCCCGAGCCAAATGAGCGCATCTCCATGTCTCTATGATGCCCTGGCAGGGGTATGCTGTTATACGATTATCAGGGTGCCTTGAATGGTTGCTAGGGTGTGATTAGCCATTTGCAATAGTGATTGATACTGCTTGCTAGCCTGGGTCAAATGAGCCAACCCCATGTCTCTATGACATTCAGATCCGCAGATATGAGCAATGAGATAACTCGTTAAGTCTAGGGGATTTACACATCCGATTTTTCTCCTGCCAGGTGAACATCAATGCCTGATTGCTTATAAAAGTTATAGCACATTACTCCACATTAAGCTGGTTGATTTGACACCTCATTCCCACAAATTAGACGCTGAAATTTCTACGGTAGAAGAATTGGGTTAGGAATTTTGGGGGAAACCGTAATAGTGGCACAATGCTAAAGCAAGCACAACTAATAATATATACTTCTTTTAAGAGGGATGTAAATATATCTTAATTTACATTATTAGTCTTAGCCACACCCATTGAGCCCAATGAGACAACCCATTGAGCATGTCCAAAGGATACTGAGGTACAAAAATTAGGTATTACCATACACATGAATGAATAGGCACACAACAGTCTGAATTCTACTTTGCACACACAGTGAAGGAATATCAGGCTCCCCGAAAGAATTTAAAGAGAGGGAGAGATGGGAGTGGATGCGAATTGTCAGAGAGAGATTTTAGGATTCCTTTTACCAATGGCTAAAAGGAAAAAAAAAAAACATGCTTACAGAAGAGATTTCTTCATTTAACATTCTCATTTAACATTCTTTTTTCAGATTCAGAACACTTCTTATTGATTCACACATTTGAAACCGAAAAGAAAAACATATTCATAGAATAACCCCCATTGTTCCCATGTCCCTGTGGTCACAACTTGTGACACACACACACACACACACACACACACACACACACACACACTATATAAAATTAATAATAATAAATACACATTTAAAATTGCACATCTCTCTCCACTGCCCCTCCCCGATAGCCCTACAAAGCCTTTCCTAGCCTTCTACATCTCGTCGAATGCTGCTACCCTGCACATCTCTGTGCACCACTCTTGAAATGAGGGCGCTCCAGCTGACTTCCATCCCCTAAGGTTGACCTGCCTGCTGATCATAACACTGGCTAGGACCAAATTTTTATGTACTTATCCCCTAGATTATTGACCGCCCCATCACCTAAAATACTGGGGCAAAATGAGATTTGAGTGCCCAATACGTCACACATAAACTCTGAAACCTCAACCAAAATTCTTGGATCTTAACACAACACCAAAAAAAACATAGGTTGTGTCCCCATCTTCTGATTGGCATCGCTAGTAGATGGGTGTGTCTTTAAGACCAAGCCTGAACAATCTAGAGGGGGTCCAATAGAATCAATGTAAAATCTTAAATTGCATAAGGCGCACCATTGCATCTCTAGATGTGGACGTTTTTTTAGAATCCTAGCCCACACCCCCTCATCCAAAACCAATTCTAAATCGTTCTCCCATAATCTCTTGAGAGAAGTCAAAGCTCCATCTCCCAGACTTTGAATTAGCAGGGAGAAATACCCTGATGCCCCATAACCTTTTCCAAAAGCAGTAATCACCTCTCCCAGAGTATCTGCTGCTCTAGGGGGGTGTATGCTGCTCCCAAAAATAGTACAAAGCAGGAGGCACAGCTGTAAATACCTGAGGAATTGACACCTGGGAATCCCAAAATGTTGAACCATATTTTCAAAGGATCAAGCGCATTAACCTTAATCACAATCAACTCTGTCCAGTAGAAAGGGGACTTATAAATACATAAATTGGGGTTTAGCCATATGCTCGAAGCAATATTTAAATAAATGTATGAATTAAACGATCTAGACACTTTTGTCCATTTCGCGTGCAAATGCGATATAACTTATCTTCTCCGGTTAGTTTGATAAAAAGCTTTGCAATGCCGAAATAGGGGCAATAAATTCCTGTTCAGTACAAAATTAGGGAGGGGCTCTCTCAGGTGGAAGCGACCAGTGAGCCAAATGTCCGAGACCACTTTCTGTAGATCTGAATTTATGCAGTTTGAATTTTGGAATATTGAATTTGGTGTTCTGAATTTCTTCTTCATCTTGAAAACTTGAAGCTGTATTTTTAAAAACTGAATATTTAGTGTAAGAATTCAGAACCAAAAGTTTGCTGTTTGAAAACACATTTATAAAATTGTGCGATAAAATACAATTCAATTTGGTTAAATATGAAATGTCCAGGATTGGAGTTTAAAAAATTCAAATTCAAACCTATTTAAAATGCAACATAATATTTCATGTCAAAATCACACCTATAATTCAAAAGTATATAATTCAAATTTACACAATTCAAATTCAAATTGTTTTGTCATAATCCTGGCTCCATATTTGCAAAGGTAACCTCTAATGAAAGACATGCAGCCATCATCACTTTGCATCAAAATGGCCTCGCATGCAGGGAAATTGCTGCAAAGAATATTGCACCTGAAAGAACCATTTACCGGATCACCAAGAACTTCAAGGAGAGGGGTTCGACACGTCCCAGAGTGTCCAGAAAGCGCCAGGACCTTCTCCTCCGGAGGAGTCAGCTATGGAATCATGTCACCACCAGTGCAGAGCTTGCTCAATATTGGCAGCAGGTTGGCGTGAGTGCATCTGCACGCACAGTGAGGCGAAGACTTTTGTGCAATGGCCTGGTGTCAAGAAGGGTAGCACAGAAAAACCTCAAGACAGACTGAAATTCTGCAGAAAGTACAAGGATTGGACAGCAGAAGACTTGCAAAATTATTTTCTCTGATGAAGCCCCCTTCCGACTGTTTGGGACATCTGGAAAATCGATAGTCCGGAGAAGAAAAGGTGAACGCTACCGTGAGTCCTGTGTTGTGCCACCAGTGAAGCATACTGAGACCATCCATGTGTGGGGTTGCTTTTCCTCCAAGGGAATGGGCCCTCACAATTCTGCCCAAAAACACTGCCATGAATAAAGTCCTGCAAGAGCAACTTCTCCCAATGATCCAGGAGCAATTTGGTGATGATCTGTGCATTTTCCAGCATGATGGAGCACCATGTCACAAGGCAAGAATGATAATGATGTGGCTCGGAGATTATTACATTGAAATGTTTGATCCGTGAGCAGGCAACTTATTATATTGAATGTTTTTGCCAAAAAAAGCCTTTAAAACTCATTGAAATGCTTATTGTTTTCCAGTATACCATAGAAACATGTGAAAAAATTATCTACAAATACTGAAGCAGCAAACTTTGCAAAACACAAAATTTATGTCACAGCTTTATAAGTGATGTCATAACTTTACTTAATCGGTTAGCCAACATTTTTTACAATATTTTAACATCTAGCTCTTTGGATCTTTGTCCTTTTAAAGAATCAGAATGATCTGGGCTTGTGTCATGGTTGGCTGAAGCTTTCCATTGTTTAATTATTCCATATAAATTCTAGCAAAAGTGCAGCCAGTTCTGTAGCATAAGATCTAAAAAATTCAGCGGCAAAGCCATCTGGACCCAGAGTCTTGCCTGTAGGCAAGGCCTTAATTACCTCGCTAAGCTCCTCCAAGGTTGTATCAGAATCAAGAGAATGTTTTTGCTCAGCTGTCAGTTTAGGAAGTTCTAATGGTTACACAAAGTTTCTATTATCCTCTTTAGTAGGCGAAGACATGGAACTATAAAGATCAAGCTAGAATTCTTTAAAAGCATTGTTAATATCAATGGCTGAGGTAAATATTTCCCCACCAGCAAATTTCACTGAAGGAATGGTAGAAAAAGACTCTCTCCATTTTATATATCTAGCCAGAAGTTTTCCTGCCTTGCCCCCCCCAACTCAGTATGACTTTCTTGCCCTAAATAGCCAAAACTCCACCTTCTGTGACAAAATAGTCCTATATCTGTATTTCAATCGGATCAACAAGACAACATTTAGTGCTTCAGCTCTGCCTCGGCACTTTAATATTCCCTTCCAATGCCATGAGTTCTTGTGCTTTGGATTTTTTTGTGAATGCGGCATACTGTATGATCTGGCCCCTAAGAACCCACAGAGGATAATGAGGACCAGTTGGTCTCCATATAGACATTGATTTCAGTCTTTAACATTTGTTGGAATTCAGGATTTAGCAAGAGGGATACATTAATGCACCAACAATATGATTTCCTTTTCTCCATATGTGGCAACACCTCTAAACTCACCAGGGCATGATCTGAGACAAAAATGTTTCCAATTAAGCAATCTGCAACTGATGAAATGAGGGACTTGGATGGATATTCGTGTGTGTGTGCGCATATATATATATATATATATATAATTATTAGTTTTTTTATAAAAATATATATAAATATTTTATAAAAAAAATCTAGAGTAAATCTTATGGACTGCTTAAAAAAAAAATGTATAGTCCCACCCAGATGGGTTCAAAATATCTAGAAGACCAAGATTGTTTACACATCCTGTGA
The DNA here is from genome assembly GCA_032164185.1 of Moxostoma hubbsi. Classification (NCBI taxonomy): domain Eukaryota; kingdom Metazoa; phylum Chordata; class Actinopteri; order Cypriniformes; family Catostomidae; genus Moxostoma; species Moxostoma hubbsi. The sequence continues at coordinate 14,425,641 of JAVLUX010000004.1, read as the reverse complement.
AGTGTTACTCTAGGGGGCTTGCACACTTTTGCTTCACTATGGTCAAGGACATATTAAGGTCAAGAGTCCATTAAAATATTGAAGTCTCCTCCCAATATTATATCACAAGGGGTGCCAGCGGCTTGCAACATCCCTTCAAGATCAATAAAAAAGCCCTGATCAACAACATTAGGTGCATAAATATTAGCAAAAATAAGTCTTTGCCCCTGAATTTCAGATAAAACAATAATCACTCTTCCTAATTTATCATTAATCTGTTTGAGACATTTGAATGGTAGATGTTTATTTATCAGTCTAATGACTGCTCTTTCTCGAGCCAGCACTAAAGAAAACATGCCCACCCCATATACTCCCAAATTTTTCAGCTTCCTGCAAAAATTTCTTATGCTTAAGAAGAGAAATAAACTTCCTTCTTTTTATGGGGTGCCAAAAACCCATTCACATGGAGAGACAAATCCACTCATATTAACATTTTACATTTTGACATAAGAAAAATAGATTGTGGGTCAAAAACAAGATTAGAAAGACCACATTACAACATCAGTGCACCCATCAAAACCCAAACATCCCCCAGAACCAAACAATCAGAAAAAAGAAAAACGTGCACATTAATCCAGAGCACGATGGTGCCAACTGCCATCCGACCCTCTAAACTCAAACAGTCCATGCATGCCTACGAGAACTCCTGGGACAACTTGCTGTCGGATTACTGAAGTCCGGTGTTTCTATGTAAATTCTGCAATACAGAATTACACGACAAAGATGTCTCACCAGTTTATGTCATTAAAAGTGTTAAAACTAGCAAAGTGCACAGAGCTCTTCGTTCACATGTCTGATCCTCGCATGGCATCAAGTGACTTCTGTTTAAAATTCTTTATTATCTTATCAGACCTTAAGTCTTACAAGGATTATATTTGTGCCTCTCCTTCACTTTGTTCCATAAACCCAACACCTAACTGGATGAAAATACGTGACTATGACATGTTGGTGAACTCAACTGCAGACGGACTCCAAAACCCATTAGTAACCAAACATCTGAGGACCAGGACGTCATATTGGAAGGCCAGTCAAAACAATTATGTACATAGAGGTAATTTTCAAGTTATAAAAGTTCTCTAACTTTTAGACAATCTTATGTGTTAGAAGAACACAATGTTTTTTCTGCATCAGTTTCTTTACTTTGAGCTTAGGAATTTAAGTCTTTAGTTTAATTTCAGCTCTAAACATTAGCTGTATTGTATAGATTTTAACAAAATAAAATTTAAATAATAAAAATGTATTTTAACACTGCATACTAAAAGCAGTCAACGCTTTATAAGGCAAATTGCAGTCACAATAGACTTCACACTTCTTTTACTTCCATTCAGAAGCATTAGAACATGGCAGAATGGAAACAAGCTGATGTGAAGAAATTTCATCTTCCGCTCCAAGCTTGGTATACTTTGACCTGCGAATTTGGATAGCTAGAGCTTTTTCAAAGTTTTTCTAAGCTAATTTTAATTGATTTAAAATTAAGTAAAATGCACTTTGACATGATATTGATTAAAGTAAATTAATTAAAAAAATGTTTCAGTTAATACAGCAATTTTTACTTAAAACTCTGATGTAAAATGTACTTTAATATACTTTAAACTTAATTTAATAAAAATACAATTTAAATGAATTTTTGTTTAGAACAGTTCACATATTGAACTTTCCTTATAAACACGTTTAATCATGTACCACATGCCATACAGAAGCCTTCTACAAGGAAGCATAATGCATGCTATAGTCTATTTAACAACATCCCCTTGCATTACTGGCGATAACACAAGAGCTACGCACACTGACCGAAAAAAATACATAATGCAATTACAATCAATCGATAATTTTTTTAAACATGAACAGGTCATTTTGAGTAGAAAAACTTCAGACTTCACAAAACAAAAAGTTTCCAAATGTAACAACAAAACAAAAAATTTAAACGGTGTAAATATACTTCTAAACAGTGAAACCCTGCAAGCTCATTACTTATTCAAGCCCGGTGCATTCTGAGAAAAAATTTGAAAAAAAAAAAACACCTGAGAAAAAACACCTCCCTCTGCAACTGGATCCTGAAAATCCTGACTGGGAGACCTCAGTCAGTCAGTCAGTCCGGATTGGGAACAGCATCTCCACTGCCTCAACACTGAGCACTGGGGCCCCTCAGGGCTGAGAGCTCAGTCCACTGCTGTTCACTCCGCTGACTCACGACTGTGCAGCAATGCACAGCTCAAACCACATCATCAAGTTTGCCAATGACATGACCGTCGTTCTCGTCGTTCTCATCAGCAAGAACGACGAGTAAGCATACAGAGAGGAGGTGCAGCGGCTAACGGACTGGTGTATAGCCAACATCCTGTCTCTGAATGTGGACAAAAGAGATGGTTGTTGACTTCAGGAGAGCACAGAGTGACCACTCTCCACTGAACATCGACGTCTCCTCTGTGGAGATCGTAAAGAGCATCAAATTCCTCGGTGTTCACCTGGCGGAGAACCTCACCTGGTCCCTCATCACCAGCTCCATTGCCAATAAAGCCCAGCACCATCTCTACTTTCTTTAGAAGGCTGAGAAAAGCACATCTCCCACCCCTCCATCCTCACCACATTCTATAGAGGGAATATTGAGAGCATCCAGAGAGGTACCAAACCAAAGCATTCGGGCCCTCACGACCAGACTGTGTAACAGCTTCATTCCCCAACCCATCAGACTCCTCAATACTCAGATACTGGACTGACACACACACAAACACAACTGTACACCATCCAACTTTTGCACATGTCCAGAGTTGCACTTAATTCACTGTCACTTTATACCTGGCTGCTACCTCAATAACTGCTATGCCATAGAACACCATTTCATAGCATGTTATGTTTATATTTGGCATTTTTTAAAGTGTCATCTTTTTGCACTACTCAGATTAGAAATTTATACTGGTCGGTGCTGCAATGTCTCTCACAGTGCCTATTGTCCTGTTTCTTTTTTTAGTAATTATTGTACTGTCCTGTACTTTTTACATGTTTGCACGTGCACTTTATGTAGGAATGTGTAGGTCTTATTCAGTCTGTGTAGTCTCAAGTGGTTCTGTTTGTTCGTTCAATGTTGTTTATGTAGCACCATGGTCCTGGAGGAACGTTGTCTCGTTTCGTTGTGTACTGTAATAACTGTATATGGTTGAACGACAATAAAAATCACTTGACTTGAACACCAGCTTCACAAATTTCAGTGAAATGTACTTATTTTATTTACCTGTGAAATGTACTCCAATAAGCAAATAGGTATGACAAGTTTTACTACTTTAGGATAACAAGAAAAATCATAAATAATATTTACTTACTGGAAAGGATTTAGACGGGCAAGGAGGCCGCGAGAACCGGCTTGACAATATAAATAATATTTTCATGAAAAACTTAAAGGACACAAACACATGATGGACATGCCCGTAAATGAGAGATCGAGAGATATATATATATATATATATATATTATATATATATATATATATATATATTATATATATATATATATATATATATATATATATATATATATATATATATATATATATATATATCTCTCTCTCTCTCTCTCTACCGTCTGCCATTGGCCTTTATCCCTCTCGGAGGCTTAATTAGCCTGATTAGGGACCGGGTGTGTATAATCACAGACCTCCGCCCTGCCACACTTATGTTTACAAGTTTGAATTGAGTACAAATGTAGAATTTGCTTAATATTTTAAACTAACTTGTAGAAAATGTAGAAAGTACTTAATCTTTTCTGCCATATTTATTTCACCAATTTTGTTTTCAGTGTAGTTGCGGGATGGTATATTTTAACATTTATAATATAATATTATTTGCTATTTTTACATTGATTATTCATTAAAAACAGAATCACTAGAGTGTGACATCATAACCTTCATTGCAGGGTCCAGACAAAATTTGCAATCTCAAAGCCTAATGTGACAGCAGATTTGGAGAGTCTGGGAGTTTAAAAAAAAGGGCACTTAACAAAACTGGCCGACTTGATTTAATACACGAAATCAGATTTCTCCCATTTTACTCATTAACACTGACTAAAACTTTGCATACACTTCCAGACCATGTGACTATGAAAATTTTAATGTAATTTTGCAAAATGCATGCATTTGTGGGACTCAAATATATGACTGCAAAGGTAGACAGTGGACTTCTATTTTCAGCTATGGTCTTAATTTGAGGGAACTGCAGTGAGTTGCTGCATGGAGAGAGAGACTTTCAGAATGCTCAGCATTCATGTGCTAACAGCTGGCTTTGACACATCAGCAGATTCTGAATAGGAATAAAGCTGGAGTCGACTCCATATCAGACTAGCTCAATAAACAAGAGAGCATTCACTTAAACTGTTTTTATCTGATGCGTGAGAGGGGAAAGCCCTTTTAAAAAACTGTGAAAATGGACTGTTTACTGTCAACGGCTGATTTGAAGTGGTCAAACATCAGTACTATAGAATTCTAAATAATTTACATAGATATAAGAAACAACTTGCATTCACATCTTTTTCCTCACAAAATAAATTGAAATAGTAAAATAATAGGACATATTGCATACAAATATAATGTGTGATACAATAGCAGCTGATCTGTTCTTCTCTCTACTGATATTTGTACATGTCCTTACCTTACGAGTATGTTTTTTGGAAATGTAGGTTATTAGTGAATTATTTTAAGTTTAATTGTGACTTCACATCATTGGTGTGGTCTAGCAGAAAGTACTCATGCACACGGCATGTGCAGAGTGTGTTAGTGTAACTCACTGATTCTATTGCATACAGCCTCAGTTTTGCGAAATGTCATGATTTCTAGAACCTTTTTGTCTTTTGGTGCCACTGATGTTGTTGGCCTCTGAGAATTACGTAACATCAACAATTTATCGGAGATGATCTTAGTAGTGGTTCCGGATTCCAGTCTCCTGTTGTCTACAACTCCATCCTCTAGCATTCAGACCTTTACCCTACTTCTCATCTCAAGTAAAATGAGTCATGACTACGGATTTGAAGCACAGAGGAGAATGTTACAAACATGGTAAAGGTTGGAGGTCAATAATTCAACAAAAATAAAGCTGAATTACACTAAATCACTAAAGTTAGACAATGAGATGACTAGAACACTGCAAATTAAACCATTTATCAATGAAAGCACAGCAGTCATTAACTTATCAACAAACCTCAGTAATACGGCACCATGGATGAATGAATAATACATTTGGTCAGAAGCACAATGAAGATGGTGTCTGACAAGACAACTACAACCACAACCCAACCCACGCTGAAAGGCAATGCTGACATAAAAAAAACTAACCTTTTAGATGTTAGGTAGCCATAAAAGTTTGGAACAACAGTAGGGGGAGTAAATTAAATATTTTGGGTGATTCTTTTAAGTGGCACATCAAGAGGTTCTCTGAAAAACAAGACTGCAAAATTAATGTTTTGTCAGTCTGATGTTAGGCAGAATGTTATCGTTTATCCCAAAGTATACTTCGGTTAGATGCGAATGCTAGGCATCCGAGTACAGTATGCGTGATGCAATTTCATCATCAGCAGAGTGCTCGAGCACTGAACGCGTGCAGCACGATTTTTGTAACCGTGCGTACTCTGAACATGCAGTATTGAGTGGGTCCACAAGGTGGCAACACTCACAGTTGAGCTGGTGTTGTCCCGAAGCAGCGCTAGAAGGAGATGTATTCGGCGCTTAACAACAGAAGACGAAGGTGGAAACAACAACAGTGGATGTGCAAGCCAAATATAAGTGCACAAGGAGGTCATGAGATCCCTGCATTTGTATATCTGGAGTCTGAAGGTATGTAAAGTCTAAACTCCTGAAGAGAAACAGTCCAGTCCAGTCCAGTCTCTCAAAGCATTCGTATCACGCATGCGCCAAACGACTGTCAAGTAAAGTATACTTTGAAAGGCTATGCATTCGACTGTATGGAGATCCTGGTGTATACTTTGGGCTTTAGTCACCATTTACTTTCACTGTATGGAGAAAATATGCAAGAATGACCAAAATTCTGCCCAACATCTTTTGTGTTTCACGGAGGAAAGTCATACAGGTATGGAACAACGAGGATGAGAAAACAGTAGCAGAAGTTTCATTTTTAGGTGATCCATCTCTTTTTAATATTAGAGGAAGCAATGTTGAACACAATAGAAACAGAATTGAGCTGAGAATACAACTCAACAACTTTTGGGACTTTGAATGTAAATATGCATTTAAATGAACAAAACAACCACAATGTAAGTGCTCTTTGAATAACATACCGGTTCTAGAGCAACAATCACATAGGCTACTGATTGTCAACAGCAAATGTCTTCATTCCCGGTTTATCATTCCAAAAGACATGTCAACTTAGTAAAATGCATGTCTGGTGTCATGCTAGGTATTAAGATCTGCAGGCCTGTAACAAAGCACAACTTCACACTTCTGAGCTTATATTTCATCAGGTGTTGTAATACTTCGAATTCGGCACAGAACCAGCTGAAATCCATCAACACTCAAACTAAACTAGTCTAAGCTAGGCGACACAAGACAAAAGTCACATAATACGAAAAAGGTTTACCTGTAGGGATAACGAATGCAACACTGATTGTCTTGCATTGTAAATAAATGTATAGCTTGAATAAATATGTTCAATGTTCAGTGCATTGAGAGTTACGCACATGTGTTCCCTGGACAAATTACCGTGTAAATTCAAATTCTGAAGCAGAGATACCTGGTGTCAAAATATTACATTCTTCAAATATTTATTTGACAGTTTAAACAGAATTTAAAGCCACAAATGCAACCATACGGAATAAACTCAGAATTATGTCTAAAACAGAAAAGTTGAGTGAAAGTAAATCAAACTCCCACCTGATCAATTGTGCGTCATGACGCAGGAAACGGAGTCCGGAAGGTGTGGAATTGTTTTCGTGTGTTTATTTAGGTCTTGGGACATTCATTTAAACTTGTTTCAGTGTACATTGTATTAAGACGTCTATATAGAGCTTTAGGAATGACACAGTAGACAATGTGCGCTCTGCTGAGAAACAACAAGATTGATAGGCTCTTTTATATAGTTACTGAAAGCAACATACTTTATGTTTTGACAACCTGTGACCAGCTACTATTGTGATTGCTCTGTCAACCAGTAGATGTCGCTGTACACCAGCAAAAGAGCAAATCAACTAGAGACTGGTCCAGGGGTTGAACCTTTTTTCACTCTGCTGTTTTCATGGCAAAAATCTTTCACTTAGATTATTTTTCTGCTTTTATTACATTAACTAATTTTACAATTAAATAATAATGAAATCTTAGCAATATTTAGGCATACTTTGTCATACTCTCTATTCACTGATAGTGCATGCCATGAACAGGGTGGGCAAAGGTCCAGTAATTTTAACAGAACTTTCATTATGTTTTTCTATTTTAGGCAAACAAGAAAATAAAATTAACATGTGTGCGAAAAGTTACATTTAGGCCTACTTCATCTTACATCAGTAGATCCATCCACTGGCTCAAAGAACTTTGATTATTCTCATTGACGAGTCTTTTTAATCTGTTCACCAAAAAGATTCGTTCAGATTCGTTCATTGTCCGTTTTGCAAATTACGATTTTCGCCAGTAGATGGCGCCAAATGACCGTCTTTTACGCTTTGAACGAGGACAGACAAGATTTATTCACGATCGGGAGAAGCTTAATAATCATTTATTAAAATTTGCGTCTCAACAATTTTACGAGACTTCCGCACTGCGGATTGTTTAAACATCATAAGCGTTTCCCAACAAATTACAACTATGCATATCTATCAAACTGAAGTGTGAACTGAAGTGAGCGTTACTGTTTATGGAGTTCTACAAAAATAGACAATACTAGCTTAAAAATAATAATAATGAGTTTCAATAGAGTCCGTATGTCTTTGTAAGAAGTTGTTTATCACTAAATTTGTTTCATTATTCTTGCCTCTTGTCTTGTTTTGTTGTTCAGCAGATCCTCGTCAGTGATGACTGATTCATGCATTTCGTTCACAAACAAGTGAACCAGTACTCTGTCCAGTTCCTTCAATAATATCTCGTTCAGACGCAAACGACCGACTCGAACTTTAGAGAAGGGGCGTGCTTGTTCAGCGGGTGAAACCAATGATATGCTCCTTAACAGCCTGCACTCCAATGCTATTGGCTCAGTTATAGACTTACAAGCAAGAAAAGACACCAAAGCAGTCTAGGCACTCCCAGTGCATGCTGGTCAAAACGTTTCGTAGTTTGGGGACCCCTGTAATAGACTCTTAACAAAGTTCCCAAAATGAAATTCTCCAAGTGTATCTGTCTGCCTCAAGTTATTTTGATGGTACTTAATGTGTTGTAGAACTTGTGGAGGTTTGGTGTATGCTGTTCTTCGCTGATACTGGACTTTTTAAAAATAAATTATGCTTTATTATCAACGAATGCCTTTATTACTGTCAGCGTGTTGTCACAACCGGCTCAGAATAGTAGCATAACCAAACATCCGGCCATCAATCTGTCTATGGACTATCGCGTTCAGTGAGCTCCGCACTGCTACGGACTTAGTGCTGTGAGCCACGAAAGTCACTGCATAGGCCATTGGCATGTAATTGAGCAACCTGGTGTTTTTGGATCATCACATCTGGCTGACCCTTACAGAAATGACGTGGGAAAAGCCACTCTATTTGATGCTCCTGTGTCTTCGGCTGCCTTTTTCTGAGCCTCTGTGGAGAGATTTGCTGAGCGCTACATCACGACTCGGCAACATTCACAGGCTATGAGACATTTTATAACAAAGCGGAGCAGTACTTCATCACAAACAAATCGCTCCCACTCTGTTTCAGGCCAGCGCATGGCTAAAAACCCCACACCAGCTGCCTCAGCGCCGCCAAATGTTGTCGCCAAGCCACTGGTAAAGCCATGCAAGCTGTGGCCCAAACATTACACTTCTAACATAGGTTGGGGCGCGGTGTGTGATGAACTTCCAACTTTCAACACCTGGACAGGTGCGAACCGGCCGTGACATGTCAACTGCCCAGAGTTACTGGCTGTCTTTCTAGCTTTTCGCAAGTATTCATTTCCCCCGGTGCGCCTCCTTCATTCTATCATAAGCAAAGTCCGAGAGGACATGGAAACTGTTCTGTTAATTTTGCCGAAATGGCCCAATCAGTCCTGGTTTCTGGAGATGGTAGAAATACTAGACAGGACTCCATGACAAATACCGCTCTCTCAAACACAAGGCACGGTTTGGCATCTCCAGCCAGGGCTGCTATACACATTTGACTTTTGAACGGAGCACAGCAGACGAGCCAGAATTGGCTCGGCCGTTTATGAACACCATTTTACAAGCTAGAACGCTGTCCACAAGATGCCTTTTTGCACTGAAATGGAATGTGTTCACTTATTGGTTCTTTTCACATGACAAAGACCCAGTGAACTGCCCCATACATGAAATTCGTACTTTTCCCAAGAGCGATCGGACGCAGGTCTCACTCCGTCTATGCTCAAAGTTTATGTGGAATTTATATATGTGTATCACACACACCTGAAACCGGCATCTCTATAAGAAAACATGATTTAATCATATTCGTACGGGCGGGGAAGCTAAATCCCCCTCTCCTGGCTACAGACCTGACTTGGGGCCTAACTTTGCCCTAAAAGTGCTCCTAGGGCCTCCCTTCGAGACTCTGGACTTTGTTGAATTGCATGTGCTCTCTCTTAAGACAGCATCTCTGCTGGCTTTGGGTTCAGTTATACAGGTTGGTGATTTGCAAATACTGTCAGTTGACAATTCATGTCTGGAAAACCAGAAAGGGCTATGTGCCTAAGGTTATAACCACACTCTTCAGAGCACATGTGGTTCACCTTCAAGACTTTTTCCCCTCCTCCATTTAATTCAGATGAGGAACAGCCCTTGCATTTGTTATACCCTTTGAGAGCACACATACTAGTTCAGACTGTCTGACCAACTCTTTGTGTGCTATGTAGGACCCACGAAAGGAATGTCCATCTACAAGCAAAGACTTTCTTACTGGATTGTTAATATGATCACCCTGACTTTCGAGCCGCAGGGTGCGAATTGCCCAATTGACGTTAAAGTACACTCAATTAGAGGTATGGCCTCTTCAAGGGCATGGACGAATAGTGTGCCATTACAAGACATATGTTTTGCAGCAGGATGGTCTTCTCAAAACACATTTGCGAAGTTTTACAACCTAGACATAACATCTCTCTCAAAACAAGTCCTCTCTGTCTAGAGCGCTTGCTATTTAATTGGCCAAGTATATACTCATACCCCTCTTTTAAAGTATGGGCTCCCTGTCACTTTACACATCCGCCTCCATTCAGACCATTGTGTTTCAAGTTACAGGCACTTCATTATAAATAAACCTCCTTTCCGACTGGGCTCCATAGTTCATATATATATATATATACTGTATATATTCTGAGTGTTCCCCTCCTTGCTGACCATATGGGTCATTCACTTTTGGCATACTTATGTCAGTCGCCGCCCTGCGGGACTGTGGCGTTATGTTTCCTCACTTGAAGGTTATGTCGTGTAGTGTGGCGTGATGGGACCCATATGTGTCAGTTCAGTGATGCAATTTCAAGTATAGTGAGTACTAAGGGAATGTCTTGGCTACATACGTAACCTCAGTTCCCTGAGACGAGGGGAACGAGACATTGTATAAGCTGGCCACACTACAATACTCAGTTAAAAAAATTCTGAGAATTGGTGTTTCAGCTTCACGTCTAAAAGGGCGGTGCTCAAACACCATAGCCGATATTAGAATTGGTGTTATTGTAGCAAGGTTTCAACTAGGTCGTGTAGAAGGACACTGCGCCCATATGCGTCTGCTTACTGATGCAATGTCTCATTCCCCTCGTCTCAGGGAACCGAGGTTACATACGTAACTGAGACGTTTTTCTAAATACATTTTGCCAACTCGATGCACTTGGCAGTAAACATCAGAAATTGTATTATTTATTTGGATTAACACAGCACTTCACCATATGTGTTATTTGCCACTTTAATGTGTAGGCTAATAGTATCTGAGCGAGGCGATTATCAGCACAAAGTTTTCCCAGTTCAGGACGAGCTGCACATGCTGTTCAGTTGACTCCCAGAGGATGAAAGTGCTCAACTCATGTCTGAAAATACAGAATTTATGTGTTTTAATGTTGTTGTTTTCACTATTGTAAATATAATACAGTTGTAGACACTGTGACAGTTTCATATCTATGTTTTATTTAGAGTAGATGCATCCCCAATAATCGTCCTCAAACCACAAGGATATAACTCAACTAATTATTTTCTGTAATTGGACTCAGGGATGGAAAGGTTTATTTGAAAATGTTTAAATGGATCTTACATTTTTGCATTTATTTTATTCTTTTTTATTCTCATTTCTTGTTCTTGTTTTAAAATAGATTTTAATGTAACTTATATTTAGCACTTTGAATTAGCATTGTGTATGAAATGCGCTATAACCTATAAATAAACTTGACTTGCCTTGCCTTGTGCAGCCTAAAAAAAAAAAAAAAAAATAGGCTCTTTAAATGGATTTTAAGAAAAAATTAAAACAATATGGCAACACAAACAATTTATAAAACAAAAGCAAACATGTAAAAGGAGCACAGAAATATCAAATAATTGCTTTTGTTCACAGAAATTGTAATTATTGAATTGTATACATTTAAAGCATACAGGATAAAACACATGTGACCACTTGTCTCTATATAAATCTGCCCTGACAAGATATTTAGGAGAAAAACTCTTTTCCTAAGAACACATTTCAACCTTTCAGTTAAACATATCTACTGTAGTTGACTCTTACCATAATAGATCTCAGTGTGGTTTTAGTATGTTCAATTATTTACTCGATAACTTTTGCAAAAAATTTTTTTGAAACACACAGGCTTCATTAAAAATTACTTTAAATGTGCACTCATTATTTTTTTTCATATTTAAAAAGATTTACTTTTAAAGAAATAAACTGTAATTTTGAGACACACACACACACACACACACATATATATATATATATATATATATATATATATATATATATATATATATAATCATGAGCTCTCACATGAGATGAAGGCTCCAGTTGAATCAGTAACCATATAAAAGCTGTTTGAATCTACATGGAGAGGGTCACCTCATGGGGGCGGCCATGTTGGGATCACATGACCAGCCGAATACTATTCTCTTGATCTCAGTAACCGCCCTGTTATTGGACACTTTCACTCATGGATTAAATTGATTATGACTGACTAGTGGAATAGTGAATTTCTACAGTGGCATTAGTAACTGGAAACAATTGCTTTTGAATGATGTTGCATCCATGTCCCTAGGTGTCTGTGTAGGTCCAAGACAACATATTAAAAAATTACTGAGTGCACCTTTAATACAATGCAGAACAACACTGGCAGCCAAAAGTTTGGATAATGTACAGATTTTGCTCTTATGTAAATAAATTGGTAACTTTCAAATTCACCAAAGTGGCATTCAACTGATCACAATGTATAGTCATGACATTAATAATGTGACATGCCAGTCTAGTGCATACTGTGGCAAATCAAAAACAATCACAAAGACAATGTTAAGCTTCATTTAATGAACCAAATATTTTTCAACTGTGTTTGATATAATGGCAAGAGATTTTCTAGTACCAAATTAGCAATTTAGCATGATTACTCAAGGATAAGGTGTTGGAGTGATGGCTGCTGGAAATGGGGCCTGTCTAGATTTAATCAAAAATGAAATTTTTCAAATAGTGATTGTGTTGTTTTTCACATCAGTAATGTTCTGACTATACTTTGTGATCAGTTAAACGCCACTTTGGTGAATTAAAGTATTGCTAGACAGAACAAGTATTTATGCAATTGGACATTTGACTCCAAACCTTATACTGTAGTTACTGATATACCATATATGCCTTGTGACAACATCCCTGAATGGTAACTTGTGAAATGTCAGCTCTGTCACACCTGTGCATTTGATATTCTGCTTTTTTTATCTGTTAATTATAAGAATAGCAGTGTCTAGTAGTTTTCTGTAAATTTTTTGCCCATTATAATAAACATAAATTCCAAAGTTGTCAATGTGTAACACTTATTGCATTAATGACACTGAATTTTCAGACCTCTTCTAACTGCCATAAGCTTTGTTACTGGACTTCACACAAACTTATTGTCTCTCACAATTTCATCCTCCCACAGAAACAGCCTTGCAGACCTGTGATATGGTTACAGAGCAGGTAGCTCACCTCTCTTGTAATTGAGTTCACAGCTGGTAACTTTGCCTCAGTAGACTCATCACCCAGGAGGGAAAAAAGACCAACCTCTCCTCGGCAGGTCAGAGTGTCTCATCAATAGCATAGACTTAAATGGATGTCGCAATTATGTGCCTCAATTCCAACAGGCTAATTATTGTTGGGGGCTGTAAGCTCTTTAGTGATGGCAGCCCACACTGTTCATTTGTCCCGCAGCATCCTCCTCAGTCAGCAGAGCATCTAAAGCCCGGCTGCTCCATGGTTTCTGCAATGTTCATTTAATGCAGAGCATCGTCTCCTACTCTTTCTCATTGAGATTTTTCAATGCCCATTTCCTCCATGATAGTGAGATTGTTTTTAGTTGTGGGCAGTTCATTTTTTTGCCATATATTGTATGAACTATTTTCATGAAAATAGTGAAAATATTGCTTTCATTAGCAATTAAAAATCTGATTATTCTTTTAATAATTAAAATATTTATATTTATAAATTGCATGTCAGCAATACAGTCATTCTGAAAATTATCATTATGAAGCATTTTACACACAGACTAAAGGGATATTCCGGATTCAATACAAGCTGTGCTCAGTTGACAGCATTTGTGGCATAATCATTTAGTATGACTGGCTTATTTCTGTGTTTAAACCCTTCAAAAATTGTCCAGATTCACTTCCATTGTAAGTACCTCACCATAACACAGATTTCTTGAAGAAAAAGAGTGATAAGTCAAAATAACTTTTTGTGGTAATCAACATTATGCCACAAATACTGTTGATTGAGCTTAACTTGTGTTGAACCCAGAACATTCCTTCAAGTATAGATGCCTTCAGTCAACCTAGTTTAGAAACGATTAATCTTCCTTGGCATGAAGAAGAGGACTCTGTTGAGTAGTCCACTTATTTGCGTAGAGATAGAAGAGTCCAGATAGTTTGTGATAGTGGATTCCTTCAGGTAGGTCTGACTGACAAGAATGATGATGTGAGGGGATTGCTGGAGAGGATGTAGATGTCATTGTAGAGCAGGAGGGCACAATTCCACATCTGAACAGAATAAAACAAGAGTTGAGTTCACTGACAGGTTCAGGGAGCTAGAAGACAGAAAGTGCTTTCCAGCAATACCTCAGAATAAACAGCTTCTTTTACAAATGGAGGTTCAAGCCACATAACAAGTTTTGATGGAATTGTTTGTGGCATTACACTAATAGATCATATAGGATTCAGTTCAGTTGTACATTATTTTGTATAATTAACATAATTATTAAATGTGGTCTTGATACCATGAGCATTGTTTTCTGATTATTTGCCATGAACATATCCACAAAACATTGCTATTCAGCCTCTAATATGTAGACAATGTCATGTGTCAGTGGTTCTTAAGCAACATGATCACACGGGAAGTCAGCACGCTGTTTCCAACAGTTCCAGTACCCTAGGATCAGACACATTATGCATCATCATTTTTGCATCATTTACATTTGGCACCACTGGAAGCATGTTGCATCAGCTGCGTGGTAGACCCAGGTTCAGATCCCGCTTTGAAACCAAGAAGTAATTGCATTTGCATAATCAGCGACTAGCACAATTCAGAGTTTGCATTTCCCCTCGCTAACATTAGGCTACATTTTTATTCCACTTAATGTTAGGTTTGGGTTTGGAGTTTGGGTTGGTGGTTCAGTTTATAAAATAAGCATTCCTCATATACAGCTGAAAACAACTCTCTTCACACAATGCTTTGGCGCCCCTCCATGGACATTGCACCTGTAAAATGGAGCTCAAACATGCCCATACGCCCAGCAATACTTAATACTTTGACCACTAGGGGGACGTTTTTCAAATTACGGTAAGCACAGTCTGAATTTTATCTTGGAGAGTTGGGGGGGTTGTTGGGGCCTTAGAATCATAAAGTTGAGAAATACTGTGTTAGAGGAGGATTTTACAAATATACACCTTGAAATATGCACAAATCTACACAAACTGTGCATCAGTATATTAGTTGTTGTTTGCAGCATACCTAAACACTTTTAACACGTGAAATTGTATATGCCCAGCCAACAGAATTTCCGAATGTTAAAGCAGCATTAGTAAGCCTATATGATTTGCATATTACTGACTCGTTTTGTTTGAAATAATGGCCTCTTCCGGTGTGACGAATTATTTATCTCTATTTGCAGTAATACTTTAGACTGAAATTTAACAACAGAATTAAGACCACACTAATACATTCATCAACCATGCATACATAAGTGATGATGTTCATCCTTGTTACTTATTTATAGCAACTTCATATTTCTATTTTCGCAAGAAATAGGTTTGAGATCCACCTTTCAGATCAGTATATTAACAGCAATGGACATTTAAGAACACAACAAAATTGAATGAATTCTGATTCGAACCAAGATACGAGGATAACATATAGTACATACTAAAGTAGTCATCTCTATAACCAGCAGCATCACTGAGAGGAATTGTTCTCAATTTTCGTTTTTTCTGTGCATTGTATTTCTTCATATGACATCTATTATGACAGATCAATCCTGTCGTTATGTCATTTTTATCTGATGGCTTGTTGGGTAAAGTATGCCCTGTCTATGGCTCTGAACTAATTATGCTTTCAATGGTGAAAAAGAGTTTGTGTTATTGTGTTATATAAAACACTATTGTGTTTTGCCTTCTCTAATGTTATGCTAGATTGATGTTGATTTCTGTTAAGGTAATGATTTTCACTGTAGAACCATGCTGATCTACAAAATAAAGTACCATTGATGTTTCATTTGAGTTACCTTAAGTGAATTTTTTATTACACAAGGTCCTCTGTATTATTGTCCCAGGAAACATACATTTTTAAATGGAACTTTTTGCTTTAACACACTGTAAATATTGAAGGGCCTAGTGCATGAACGGGAAATGTGTCACTTTTTCTTCTCCCATTAACGTCATTTGTTACCCAACTCTCTGGTGTTAATCCCACTCACCCCCGGCTCCTTCAGTTGCCATGGATATGCCATCCCTATGGCAACTCAGGGGCCTTTGTGGATGGTCTTGTGTCCTGACGGCGAACTCATTACCCATTCCCTTCAAGCTCCAAGTCAAATCAGTCAAAATGGGAGAGCGCATCTGTCTGCTACATACTACAGTCAAGAAACCCCTGTGAAACTGCTGCACGGCATAACTTCTTAAAAACAATGCAGTAGCACAGCTCATTCACATTGTGGTTCAGATTAGGTCACACTCACATTAAAGGAAAAAATGACACAGTTGTTCTCTGACTCCAACCCCCCACACCCCCCCAATATAAAGGTGCCCCAAAGATTGCATTTTAGTACCGGCCCTGAATACCATCACTGTCTCTGGCAGGGAAGAGTAAAGTCAGATTAGACCTTTAGTGACTGGAATAATACAATCATAGCCCTCTGCAAATCCATTCAAAACACTGCTAAATCTTTATTGACATGTGTACGAAAAGAACAAGAAAAAAATAAAAAAAACATCTCATTCATAAAGCATACAGTTTCACAGAGTTGATCAATGACCTCAACCTGTGTTATGCAATCTGTTTTTATTTTTTATGATTTTCTTTGTCCCCCGTGGTGACACTCTGAATCTTGCGTAGGCAGCACTAGAAAACATCTTCAGTCGGAGATTGGAAACATTAGGTAATTTAGTCCTTTATGTAGATGGGTTTTTGAAAGAATAGCACAATGTTTACCACAGTGAATTAGTTAACATTGTGGATTTCAAAAGAACAAAATTAGTAAAAAGAGTTTGCCTATTAATTTGTATTTGCTTAGGTGCATGTGCATGTTTATTAGGTTAGAATTAGCAGCTGAGATTGCTGGTAGCAAATGTTCTAGGTCAGGTTGTTACTAATATAGCTCACATCTGATTGTACATTGGTGCAACAGTGGATTTCAAAGGATTACAGAACTATTTAAATAAAAGATATTGTTGAAATAGACTTAATAGAGCAGTTGCACATCCATTTTCCTTACAAATGACCCTAAAGGCCATTCATTGTTACAAAGCAGTCTCTTCTGTTAGAATGGCAAAGAATACAGAGGCCCCAAATACGTTTTTGGACAATAACACACACGCACGCACACACAAACTAATTTTAAGATTTACACATTATAATTTCACAACAAAATAACATCCAATTAATTAAGTAATCTAAACTAAATATTTGTATTTTATTAATTAAATTTTCATAAAAAAATTACACAATTCAATTTGATGGAATTTTGTTATGAAATTAAAATGCAGTGATGATGTGATGGGTTGTTTTAGAGTCCTATATGCCCACATTATATGTTTGAGGTTTCTGTTTCCTGTTTTATACAGTAATCATGGAATTATGGGTAATGTAGGACTAGGTCAACTAGGCCTTCTGTTGAGGAACATCCACTGTTTAGATGTGGTAGTTTATAGTGTATTTGCTATTTTCTGTATTTATGTTGATGATTATTTTATGTTTTAATGTTAATTATTAAGAGTTTGTTTATTTATGTATTTATCTTGTGTGTGTGTTAATAATTTTTTCCCCTGGGAGGGTCAAATGGTTTGATCCTTGGGTTAAAAATGTGGTGTCTTTGTCTGACTAATGAGTCCTGAAGTGGGTCAAAGGTTTTTCTCCATTGTATGTACGTTTGCCCAATATACAATCATATGCAGAGAGCGTTGAGCATTGTCTCCTGATGCCTTGCTGGTCAACACCCCACAAATGCGTAAAATTGCAATGTATTTATATGATGTAGTTCAGCATATATAATGTATATTACACAATGTTTATGATGAAAATGGCTCAGAATAGTTTGTTCTGTGAAAAGGTCTTGCATCCATTATTCACAGATCCCACTTGGGTTGACATTTTGCTATCT
Source organism: Moxostoma hubbsi (assembly GCA_032164185.1). Lineage (NCBI taxonomy): Eukaryota > Metazoa > Chordata > Actinopteri > Cypriniformes > Catostomidae > Moxostoma > Moxostoma hubbsi. The sequence continues at coordinate 14,407,451 of JAVLUX010000004.1, read as the reverse complement.
TATGCGGTCAAATTCATGCATTTTTAAGAGTGTTAAGTATCTAAATACTTTTTGGGGGCACTGTACATTTGAGTAGTATGGGCCCGTTAGGCTCAGCTTGGACTTCACAGTGTATTGATTAGTCAGTTTCAATCAAGCCCAAATTAGTTTGAAGGGGAAGAGAACAAATCCGACAAGGTAACCAGAGCCCTGTGTTTAAAGATGTATGAGCCTTGAGGAGAAAGTATAGTCTCTGTTAACCCATCTCACTAACAGTGAAAGTTCCATTCAGCTCTTGTGCGACGCTGATCAGTGCACTCTCGTGATAACTCAGTGTGTACGCGGATTCAAACGTGTGTGAGTGGTGGCCAGACAGGGCAGGTGGGGGTTCCACCTGCTGAATGAACGCAGTCAGTATTGGGGAGTACCATGGGCTGCGGGTGGGCTCTGCCCTGCTCAGCATTGTAGCGGGCTGCATCATCATCGGTGTGTCAAAGGACTGCGATGCAGATGCTGTAGGGGGCATCTTCCTGGGGGCAGGAGGGCTTGGTAAGTACATCTTCTGTTTACTCATCAGGGCCATAACCTCTATGGACATTGTAGGGGCATATTCATTTTTATTTTAGAAAAAGAAGGTTTTCAGTGGATGATTCTCTTGTGGAACACAAAAATATAATGCCGAATGTTAGTCTCAGTCACCATTCACTTTCATTGCATCTTTTTCCCATATATGGAAAGTGAATGGTGACTGAGACTTACACCCTACCTACACCAGACTCGAGCATCGCAACGCAACACAAGCAAATCACTACCATTATAATCAATGATGCTGTCTACACTGGATGTGTAATTTGCGTCACGACAACTGTAAATGCCCATTTTGCACTGTACGCACTGGCGCTACTCATACCAACAAGACAAATAAACAGTTTAGAAAACCTGTATCGACGGGACTAATGTAGACAGCCTCAAGCGACATCGCTTGCGTCCAGTTACACTGGGTGTAAAATTCTGCCTAACAATCCATCTCCATTGTGTGTTCCACAGAAGAAAGTGATACAGGTTTGAGGAAATTATAACATTGTTTTCATTTTTGAGTGAACTACCCCTTTAAATGATTACATTAGGTCCACCTTATCCCATATGAGGTTGTGTATTTGCCTTTACAGCTGCCTATATAATACACAGAATATTGAAGAGTTATATAAAGAGTTATTTGATCTACAGTATACGTATATAATGATAAGTCAATTCATTCATGTGACCTTCTATGGAAAGACAGAAACACCTGAGGCTATATAGCTTTCATGGCATATGCTAGCTGCAAAATACACCAAAAGGCCACTAATCATATTGACTCTCTTAAATGCATGCAAAAGTGAATTAATTTCCCTTTGATCTGAAGGGTTTTGCAGGGTTTTTTCAGGTAGTGTTACCTTTGTGGGTACTGACTGCATTATTGACCATTCCACAGTGCGTGGCTCTTCTGCATAACTTAAATTTTTAACACTACATCTAATCTCTGCTCCATATCAGCACTTTTCTATCACACATTGTTATCCTTTGCCTTTTCACAACATTATGAAAACTACCAATTACAAGGAGGGATGATATAAATTAAATGGATGTATGTTGTAGAGGTATCCTGCAGTCATTCCCCAACAGTCATTCTTTACTGAGGTTAGTCAAAAAAGGCACATCCGTCATTTGATCAAGGTCTGTAATCCAAGCCAGCAGCTCATGATGGGGGGTATGTAATCTACACAGGACCCTGTCACAATAGAGCTGCACTATACACCAGTAGACTTTGATCTCTTTTCTATACAGCTGGAGAATTGCCAACTGTATCTATACAGAACCTTGCTTGCGTGTGTCAGCCACCATTATTGTCTATACTGCTGATACCTGAAGGCATGTGTTCTTCAACCACCATATCAGAAGGTCAGTCTAATTGGCAGCTATTTCCCTGAAAATGGCCTGAATTTCCATGCTGGTCCAGGGAGGTCTGTGCTGGGTTGGTGTTTGACCAGCTTGCTTTTTCACCATTTACTCATCCTTATGTTGTTCCAAACTCGTAAGGCTTTATTTCTTCCTTGGAACACAAATAAAGATGTTAGGCAGAAAGTTAACCTCCGTCACCATTCAGTGTCATGGCATTTTTTTTATATACAATGAAAATGAATGGCGACTGAGGCTAACATTCTGTCTAACATCTCCTTTTGTGTTCCATTTGAAAAATGAATTCATATAGGTATGTAACAACATGGGTAACACTTTACATTAATATTCCCTGTAAAGGGGTTCATTAATGACTAATAAGTGATTTGCTAATGCATTATAAATAATTGATATGAGGTCGTTACATCATGCATAACAAGGGTGACTTTCATGCAATACCTGCCAACAGTAAGCCATTTTACCCCACATATTAGAAAAGTTTAATAACACTAACTCAACATTAATAACTTATGAAAATGTATCTTAATGTAAAATGGACACATACACATTTATTTTGTTGCTGCAATGTGACATAAGAACCTTTAAGAACCTCTTTGTAAACCCTAAACAAAGTGTTGTAAATGTAAAGTGTTAACACGAAATGAGGGTGAGAAAATGACAACAGAATTTTCATTTTTGGGTGAACTATCTCCACGAGGATAGGCCAGTTAAAGGGATAGTTCACCCAAAAATGAATATTCTCTAATTTTTTTACTCTCCCTCATGCCATCATCCTCGTGCAATCCCAGATACATATGCCATTCTTTCGTCTGCAGAAGAAAGTCCATGCCTTAATATGGTCCTGCTGAGCAGGGAGAAGAATTTATAGTAAAAAGGACTTACTGTAAATATAGATCTGATTCTCACCCACACCTATCATGTTGCTTCTAAAGACATTGATTTAACCACTGGAGACATATGGATTACTTTAATGCTGAATTATATGATTTTTGGAGCTTCAACATTTTGGCACCCATTCACTTCATTGTATGGACCAAAAGAGCTGAGAAATTCTTCTAAAAATCTTCCAACCTGGTCTCATTGAATGAACATTACTCTATATACATTTTTGCAATTTGACCATTTTGCTGCAGTTTCCTGGTGAAATGAACACTAGAGGCACTACAACAACTGTGCATTTTATGAATGTCACAGAAATCACGAGAATTGTGATAATCGCTGATTATGAGTTTATAATTTTTTTTTTCGCTCTGTTACTCACCCCTGCTATGCTATGATATCAAAACACTTTTACTTTAATGAATGAGTTGTAAAACTATACATTTTAACAATTGTATTACAGACCCACCTACATATACACACTTATTTCTATATATTCACACATTGCAATGTTCACATAAATTTCACGAGACCATTCTGAAATCTTCATTTGAGGTCAGCATTTGAAAGAATGTCATACTCATCTGGGATGGCATAAGGGGGAGTAAATGATGAGAGAATTTTTATTTTTGGCTGAACTATCACTTTAAGACGTTTGGTGGGGCAAACTAGCATCTCTTCCTGGAGACCAGAGTCCAAAATACAACATATACTGATGACCAGCAATGCTTGTCTTTTCTTCAGGACTTTGTTTGTTTGTAAGTTTAGGAGAGCTTTGTGAGATATTGCTGGCATGGTGTTCATTGTAGAGCTTGGAGCTCTTTACTGGTGCATCCAAACAAGATAGCTTGATTGCAGCGTTAGACTCTAAAGCATCAACCGCTCTGATGGATTCACAAGTCTGGGGTGAGTTAGAAGAGAAAGAATGAAGAAGATTTGAGGGGGAAAATTACAAAGGGCAGCCACAAAAGGATGATTGCAGGAATCGAAAGAAAAAAGGAGGCTAAATAAGCTGGACACGTGGTGAAGAGGCTTTCAGCATGCAGCAATCATCCCTGGGCAGTGGCCTCTCATAACAGAAATTGGCCAAAATACAAAGGCAGCAGAGGTGCCTTGTCCTTTTCAAATGGGAATTGATTCACAGCATGAAGAGTAGGTGCTTAATCAAAATCCAGCACAGTCCCAGCAGTCTATGCAGTCTCCCCAGTAGCACAAGACCTCTCAAAACAACAACATGGCAAAACACAAGAATACACAAAGAGATCAGCTGCCTGCCTTCATTAACAACATGGAGGATTTTTACTGTTCTTTTTGGAAGGCATGTAAAATCAGAGTGAATGGCACAAATCTTAAACTTAGCATAAAAAGTACCTGGAAACAGTTAATTCTCAGTGACTGCTTGAAAGGAACAAGCCTTTTTGCTGCAATTCACTGCTCACAAGTGGTCGTTTCGTTCTGCATTCTCATTATGACGCTAAAATTGCTGTTCATCAGTTTGCAGTATAATGCAATATGCATGAGACATATCTTATGCTCTGGTGTGCAGCTTTGCTCAGGGAGACATTGAGCGGAGAGGAAGTGTAGTTAGTAAGACTGGAGTCAAGAATTTCCCTAATGACAGCAGAGAGTGAGCAATTCAGTGCACATATGAAATGGTCTTTGTGTCTTATCTGTTGCTGTCTGTGTGTGCTCTGCAGGTCTCCTCATTTCAGTCTACCCATTCATTAGAGCATGGTTCAACTTCCATCACATACTGCCCAACATAGGTGAGACCCCAGTGCTTTCTCCATCTCATGGGATGAGTGAAATAATCAAGAGGGCAATTTTATATAGCACTCATGTGATTTTCAAAGTTCCTGTATTGCTGGACACCAACATACGTTGAGTTTTGATGCTGGTGTCCCCATCACATCCTGTCTACACTGGAAGTAATTTAGGATACAGGTTATGTACCCACTGAACCATTGCTGAGTCTACTTGAGCTCACAGCTAATTGGTCCGTGCTTTCTACATGTAATTTTGAATGTTCACTTCGAGGCTTCCAGTGTAAACAGTGTCAAGCCGTTGCAGTGTCAATGGACGTGTCCAGTGTAGACAGGAGCTCTGTCCCAAATGATGCACTATGTATGTATGTATGTATGTATGCACTGTGCACTTACACTATACACGGCACTGTATGCACTGCCATGTAATGTATATTTTCAAAGCGTAGTTTCATCCCAAATGGAATACTAAAACCACGCAACTTGTCACAACATCATCTGACAACATCTCGTTTTCCCAGGTAACTTCAGAGTGCACCCGATGGCTTCAAATCCAGCCCTCGAACAGCCTGCAGCCACACTAACAGGAGAAGGTATGTGGCTGTTGCACATGGATACGCACACCCAAACCCATTCAGGTTTTCACACACCCCCCTGCCCCTAGTCTGACAATTCTAGACTGATTTCCTATGACACCATTTTAGAGTGTCAATAGCTTTCAGAGTTAGTGTAGAGTTGTCCTGTACTTCTCATTTACACTCTCTCTGGCCTGCTAGATCCTGGGCATGGGGCTGTTACAAAGTCTTGATCTCTGTTCCAAGCTAATACAAATTGAAGTGGAGCCTTTCCATTAGGTCATTTCATGTGAAATGGCAGTTTGTATGGGGAATAACAACAAGTTTATTTCCAATAAAGATTCAATTGCAAAATACTAATTGTTCCTAATTGAGAACTGCCCAAGGGAGACACGGGTCCGCTCGTTAGGGGACCGTACCGTGGAAAATACACAGGAGCCCTGACCTGTGGAGCCCTGACCTGTGAAGCACCTATTCCAGTACAGGGTAGATTTGAGTACCCACAGTGGACTGTGTCGGCTAATTCCTCTGCCGAATTGCAGACCCAGAGGGCTAGGACCTGAGAAAACACTGGATGAAACTGACTCAATGAACAGATGATGTCAATCGAGCTTCATTTGTTTTTAACCCTTTGAAGCATTTTTCAAAATACTTTCTCAAATTCCAGCTTAATATGCAGAGACAATTATAAGGAAACCATTCATAAGCAAATTTTCTCGCAAATTTTTAACAATGTTGCTCTACGTCCCTATTGCTCTGCTTGCTTGAGCTGAGAATTCAGAAAGCTGTTTGGAAGCAAATCGTTTTTTTTATTTTTATTTGCAATTCCATTTGTTAGTGCTTGTGGCGATTAAACACTTCAGCTTTAATATATAGTTAAAAGTCCATATATCTATCTATCTATCTATCTATCTATCTATCTATCTATCTATCTATCTATCTATCTATCTATCTATCTATCTATCTATCTATATAGATATATATATATATATGTAAATGAGCAACAGGGTTTAACAATACATTAAAACACAGCTTTATTTTGAAACCTAACATGGGTACTTTTAGTTATGAAATGATTGCAGTCATGAGAAAGGCTATCAGGAAACTGTGTTTATGAAGTCAGAAATCTCACTCTCTGTCCTGCTGTGGAATTAAAATGAAAACCTTCAAACTCTGCTGATCTGTTATTGTCAACTGAGCAACACAGTGTCCCTCACACAACTAGTGTATGTCCTTGACGCCCACTTTCTGGCACCCTTCTTACATGCACTGTTTGCTTCAGTATTTACATTGTTCAGTTAGGTCTATTTCTACCTTATACATAAAGCACAGCTTTTAGAAGCTTATGTCAAAGGAGATTTTTACTCAGATGACTTGATCGGGGAATATTTAACTTGATTTGATGCCCCCTCACTTGTAATCGCTTTCTTAGGTTGTTTCGCAAAAAGAGTTGATAAGTTTATCAGATTTGATATAAATTTAATGGAGGGCAAGGTTTTCTATGAAAATGTGAGCCTGTGACTTGGCTGTGAAAGGCTTTAAAAATTAAGTTTTAGCAAAAATATTTCACTGTCTGTATTATGTCCTTAAAACACATGGCAGTCAGGCACTGAATCATGTAAACAGGCTAAAGTAAGACTGTGTCAAGTGTATGAATACCAGTCTAAGATATTGTTTTTGTCTGTGTCTATGTCCCTTTCTCTGCATCCACTGCTCCCTGTTTCTCTCTCTCTGTTCATTCTTTCTCAGGGACTCAAAGCCAGCTGAATCTTGAACGTTCCAAGAGTCGGATGGGGACATTTGTGGAGACGGCAGCTTCTACAGCAGTTGAGGGCTTACATGATGATGGGTGAGACATGCATTCTCAGTGCAAATACATGAAAACAGCACAGGCTTGAAGGGATGGTACACAAATAAAGAAAAAAAAAAGAAAAAAAGGAAAAAGAAAATTCTGTAATCATTTACTCACCCTCATGTCGTTTCAAACCAGTATCACTTTCTTTCTTCAGTGAAACACAACAGAAGAAGTTTTGCAGAATGTCCAAGCTGTTCTCTTACATATAATGAAGGGAATGTGGACCAGGGCCTGTCAAGCTCCAAAAAGGATAAAAAAAAAAGCATGATTGAAGTACTACGTATGACTCTTCTACGTATGCCAGGTCTTCTGAAGCCACCCGATAGATTTGTATGAGAATAAGACTCTCAGTCGTTATTCACTGAAAATCTTTCTTCACAGCCATGGTTACCATTCACTTTCATTGCATAGAAAAGGGCATCTTGGACATTATACTATAAATAACTCCGTTTGTGTTGCACAGAAATAAAAAAAATAAGTAATATGTGTTTGTAACAACAAAAGGATGAGTAAATTATAACAGAATTATACTTTTTGGTGAACTATTCTTTTTTTAGCAGCATTCATCTATGCAGCTTTGACCTGTTTAAGTCATTTTGTCATTCACATACTCATAATTTTGCAGGAACACACACACACACACACACACACACACACACACACACACACACACACACACACACACACACACAGAGAGATACTGCCCTCATTACATTTGCGACAATGAATTCCCTCTCTCAATATGGTAGTCTCTCTTGGGCCTGAGAGTAATTTATTCCTCGAGCAGTGGTGCCAAACAGCCCACATCTTTGTAGCTCACTGGAGGAACAGAGTGATTGGGATTTCCACTTGATTTGAGAAAGGCTTTTTGCTCCCCTATTGAGGTTACATTTCATTCTATGCCAGAAGCCAATCACTTCTGAGGTATTATTTTGATTGACCCTCTCTGTGACATTTTATGTTCATATAAGGACCACTACAGTGTAGCAAGATTGGTCCATTTTCAGGAAATGTGTTCGACTTGACTTGTTGAATGAAAAAGACTTTGCTTCAGAGTTTAAGGTGCACCTTGATACAATCTGGACATAGATTACAGGCTGTAAGTCATTTTCTGCTGTGAATATGCCTCCCTAAAAAATGGAAAAGGGAAGGTGTTGAACGCTCCCCATTATGAGCTTATTTGTCTCAAACCAACAAAGAAGTTGCTGTGGATGTGGTTGTCATGGTGACTTATCCCACTGCCTTCACTCATAATGTCATTTATGTTGCATGAGGACAAGACTTGGAGCTGCCTATTCAACTTAGAGAAACAAATTACACACACACACACACACACACACACACACACACACACACACACACACACACACACACACAGACACAAACACACACACACACACACACACACACACACATTCGGACACTCAATCCATTCTTTAAGATCTTCCATTACTTCTTTTAGGCCTTCTGCAGACGTTCCAGATATCTTGGGGAGGCGAAAGTTCAAGTCACCTTCTTCTGAGCAAGAATCTTAATAATTGCTGGATCCAACATCTCATTAAAGAGCAAACAGTATTCCTTTCACAATAAGCAAAGCTGCTCTCTACTTACAGCTTATTGCAGGATCCTATCTCATTTCACTGCCTAATCATACAAGGCATTATATAATATGTTATAATATTAAAGTGGTAGTTCACCCAAAATTACAATTCTGTCATCATATACTCACTCTCATGTCTTCCAAAATGTGTAAACACAAAAGGATATTTTTATCTGAATTAATCATTGTACACATGATAACTCTTTTGATCGCATACAGTCAAGTGCAGCACACTCAACACCTTATAAGGAGAAAAAGGAAGAAGAGAAGATATGTGCACACAAGCTTCCCTGGTTATGTATCCTACCACACTAGCTTTAAATTTGTGCAAATGTGACTCTCCTATTGTGTTCCTATTGCGTTTTTTATTGTAAAGAGCAACTTGGGTATTTTTTTTACATGTGTCAGTGACAAATCAGATTGTCTGAGGTGATAAAAACACATGTCTGGTTTAAAGCGTGTTCAATTTGCTGAAATGTAATCCTTGCGCCCATGCTGGTTTAGAAAATTGTGCTGTAAGTTGTAACCATCAAGTAAAAAGTATTAAAATACTTTCCTTGCACCTTGAATACATGAGAGTGTACGCAACTTAATTATTAATTTCAAGAACATCTTTCAAGTTAAATATATTTAGAAATCTTGAGTTAAGAATTTTAAGAAGTTTTCTCAGGGTTACACCAAATGACCTGAACAAAATGTGCCTTTTCATAAAAATTTACAAATATTTTAATTCAATGATATGACAAAATACTTTGTTGTTGTTCTAGTTGTTTTTTTTGTTTTTTTACAAACAGTGTTGAGGGTCCTCTCTGTGTTTTTTTTTTTTTTTTTTGTTTAATTGAAAATATGTTCATAATAGAAGAGGTGTATTCAAGTAACTGTTTTATTTTTTTATTTTGTGAATTTCTTTTTCAATGTTTTTGCAAAGTATTTAATATTTAAATTCTGGACAGAAAAATGAGCATCACGTTATTGACCCACATATTTCCATTTGCATTCCTTAGATGAAAAAAATAAAACAACAATCATGTTTTGAATGACTTGAGGATGAGCAGATGATTACAGAATTTTCATTTTTGGGTGAACTATCCCTTTCAGACAGCTTGTTGAAGCCAAAGAGGTTTGTTTCAAGGTCCAAAGCAACACAGAAAGAAAATATGTTTTTTCAAGTCAAGAACAACAATGTGCTTATGACTTTTCACACCATTACCATTTGGTTTGTATTAGTACTTGTCTGTGTGTTTAGATTTTTTTTCTGAATTGCTCAAAATGATTCATAAAATGGTTTTGTATAGAAGACAGTAATATTTAAGAAAATTCTAACAGTATAATAATAATAATAATAATAATAAAACACTTTATTTGAACTTGACAGCACATTCAATCCAAAACTTCAGTTATGTCTTGATAAGCCTGCACATTTACATAAAGCTTACTATAGCTTTAGTGTAGCCTTTTTGCAAAGTACTATCTATAAATGATTCATACTCTCATGTACGGACACACAGCATGGACATCCCACACAGACCATCGGTGACACACTAATGCTGTATATGCAGTCTCTGTTCCTGCATGGTGACGACATAGAGAGAGACGCTGTCTTCTGCTGCCAAGAGCTGTGACGTGGGCTGATGGCTGAATAATGCACAATTGTGCTGAGTGTCTAACAGGACAGCACCAGAGAGAAATTTCAGTTGAGCAGTAAAGAATAACTTCATGATAATTGGAGAAAAAGAAAGAGAGTACACAATCATCAGAGAAGCAGAACCATTATTCCACTGTATATCTGTATAGCTGCCTTAACAAAACTTTACCATGGTAACCGTAGTTTCCACCAGTATACAATAGTTACCACAGTGCAACTGCGTAATCATTTTCAAGACATATTCTATTTTGTGGAAGCTATGATTAAAAAAGTAATCAGTTGCAGTTCTGTGAACACAGTATCTGTTAAATGATTGTTTGTACCTATATATGACTCAGCTGACCCGTACACATCTTTTACTATAGTACCCATAGATTCAGAGTTACTGCAGTTTTTGTAAAAAAATGAAAAAATAAATAAAAATTACAAAATAAGTGGTGACTACTTGCACTGTTTGAGGGAAATTCCCAAATACATTTACTATAATTTTTCAGCAGCATAACAATAACTTGTAACTATGTTTTTTTTGCTGTTGTTGTTTTTTTTAAAAAAATTTTTAGTGGAAACTATTGTTACCATTGTACATTTTGAAAGGGGAAATCCAAGAGACAGAAATGCAATGCAAACATTTACAATGGTAACCTGTAAAAATACTTAAGGTCTACTACATGTATTGTTACTGCTGTAAAATCATTATAATTTTGGTAACACTTTGCAATAAGCTTCTATCCATTAACATTTGTTAATGCATAAATCATGAACAAACAATGAACAATAGACAGTATTTTAACAGCATTTATTATCAATCCTGGTTAATGTTCATTTATGTTAATTCTATTGTGCAGTGTTAGTTCAAAATGCATTAACAAATGTCAATATCTAAAAAAAAAATTATTGTAAAAATGTTTTAGTATGTGTTAAAATGAACATTAACCAAGATTAATTAGTGGTGTAAAAGTATTATTTGTTGTTAGTTCATGTTAACATATGTTATTAATTAATTTTAACAAATATAACATGGTAAAGTGCTACCAAAATGGAGGTGGCTCTTTATTTTACAGCAACTTCAGTATACATACAGTGCACTTACCCAAGAAAGTACTGTGTAATATTAAGTAACTACATGTACTTAATATGGGTAAATAAAGTAATTACTTTAGTTTCTGTATATAGTATGTTATATAGTACGAAAATATAGAACAGCAGAACGTGAAGTGCAACCATAATTTTATATAGGATCTCCTTCAAACTTCTTTCTGTCATTCTTATTCTTTATGTATACACAATTTTTAAATATGACTTTTTATTATATATATATATATATATATATATATATATATATATATATATATATATATATATATATATATATATATATATATATATCATTTTTATTTATTTTTTTTTCTTACTTTTTATTTTGCTGGATGGCACTTTTTAGTAAAGATGTTCTTTGTTGGGTTCTGTTATCTCAATCTAAAGTGCTCATTTGTCCTATTACCAGAAACCGGCGTTCAGCACTGGGAGATGTCCACACGGTAATCATGATGAGAGGGTTCCTCCTCCCTACACAAGCCTGAACACACATTCACTCCTGTGTTTCACTGGAGGCACTACACTTATCCACAACACTTATACACGCTTCATCGCAACCTGTTACTGCCAACCCGCTTTTGTTCAACATGACATACCCACAATTACTCAACCCAGTGCTTTACTTTCTGCTAAAAACCGCTTAAAAATCGTTTCTTGAAAAAAATCTGGTCGTTCTGTTACTTGACCTCAGCATGTGGAACAGGACGGATGACGACGTATATCGGTGTGTGTTGTTATAGCAGGAGCTCTGAAGAGATGATGAGTCGGGCAGATTTGGCGGATGAAAGCGGAACCAGCGGGAAAGATGTCGTACATCGTCGCAGCGTCTTTTTGAAAACGGTGTTTTAGACTTAACAGAGAAGACATGTTTCTTATTAAACGGGAGACCTCCATCAAACCTATGTAATTCCTCTGCACGTCGATTAATAAGCGGTAAGACCTTTATGCTGACTAAAGACACGTTGGTAATCTTTCTAAATCACTGCATGTGTTTCAGATTTTCATATGGCAGCGCGCCATCAGAAAAAGATTTTTTATTTTTTTTTAAATGGTTGTCTTTAGCCACATATCTCACAGTCGGTAGGGTGAAAGGAGCCTACTCTATTACATATGTATTTTAACAGATTACTTTTACACTTAAGCAATTCGTGGTACAAAAAAGAAAAAGAAAAAAAGATTTTGTTAAATGTTTAGCTATCTAGGTTTCTGGTGCCAGTATTTCAAGGCATTGACATTTAGACATTTAGCAGATGCTTTCATCCAAATGACTTACAATTGAGGAACATAACAAGCAATTTGTCTAACAAAAGTCAACATTATCTGCAGTAGCCTATCACACTGCCCAAAATGTGACCTTGGTCTTTTAAGGTTTCCTTCAAAAACAAAAATCTCCAGTGCAATTACAGCAGACACAAACAGGATTTGTGGCATAATGTTGACAACCACAAAAAATGTAATTCCTTTTCTTAAAAAAAAAAAAAAAAAGCATTGAGTTGCATTGAGGCACCTACAATATAATTGAATGTGGCCAATCTTTAATCCTTAGAATACTCATTGTTTCAAAAGTTTGCCACAAAACATATAAAATATGCATGCTAACATGAATTTAGTTCAACCAAGTCGCTTATTAACCATTTCTGTGTACAGTTCTATCCAATTTTGCAACTTTGTTGCCATGACGACATAACACTGGTGACAAATTTCTAGAAGTTCATCCACCTTGAATATTAGTCCTCTGCAAAAACGATGATTTAAACAACTTTACAGCTCAAATAATACTCAATTTTTAACAAAAGTAGTTTTATAAAATGATAAGCTTCACATTTCTGCCTTTAAACCCTACAAAAATTGGCCCCATTCACATCCATTGTAAGTGCCTCACTATAACCTCTACATTATGCCCCAAAATTAGTTTTTCTGAGTGTAGTGACTTGAGTAATGAGGCATTGGTGCACAAGGAATATCATTAACTGTGTTCTTACAAACCACACTTGTGGCTCTGACACTCATTTCCGTTCTGCGCTACAGGTATCCTCCCTGCTGTGTGTGAAGCAAGCACTCAAAGAAGCAATGCTCTTCTTCACTAGTTTGCTGATGGGGTTGTGACTGTGACCCTTGCCAATATGGTTTGCAGCGAGCAGAGTTCTGGCACATCAGTGCCCAAAAAGGAGACCCAGAGCCGCAAGAAGAGGAAATCCCGTCCTCAGGGTCTGCCCTCTCCAGCCCTGTGCTGTGCATGTGGATTGTGCATTATGTTGGCAGGCATCAACATCACTTTGGTGGGTGCTTTCGCTTTTAGCACACTTGTGCCCTCCAGCAATCCTCCAATCATCATTGGACCTATACTTCTACTGGTGGCGTTCTCCTTCTTCGGAGCCTGTTGCATCTGCAGTCGGTTGCCTCCTCCTCAAAGCTCTCGCCGGTCCAAGGGAGGTGGTGGTTTGGGCTTCATGGGTCGAGGAGCAGGTGGGTTGGGTGGAGGTGCAGCATTTGAGATTGAAACCAGTGAGCATACGATGCAGGACACCACAGCGGTGCAGCTCAGCCCCACCAACTCACCCTGCTCCTCTCACGCCTCCAGTCCAGAGAGAGAGGCTCTAGCCAATGCCACCAATGCTACCGTTCCTGCCCCAGAGTACGTTCCACCACGAGCCTGCAAGCTCTTCACTATGGAGTCCAATGGACCCAATTCAGCTTTGGCAGCCTTTTCGGCTTCTACAGGGGGCGGAGGGGCGGTCCGACTCACTTTGCCCTCAGACTGTGCTGCCACTTAAGGCTGTCGGTTTAGGTTGCTCTGTGGAGAAAGGCCTGGTATAACATTGTGTATATAGGTTTGCAGAAGGGAAGACAGCACTTTGTGTGGAGAATCCATTTGATTGTCACAGCTGGCATATGCCATGAGGTGCAATAACAGAAAAACGTTCCTTTGAGGGCTGTGCCATGTGTGTCTAATAAAAACGACAGCATATGAAGAGCTTTTATTCTCTTATGCTCCCATACCCGAAGAGAGAGATAGAGAGCCTTGAAAGTTGAATTACTGTGGTGTGTTTCACATATTCTTACTGTGCCACTGTTACTCAGAGTGTTCACAGTTACTGCGCTCAAAAGAGACAGAATCAGCTGTTGTGTAAAGATGGCTTTGGAGGTGAGCCGAAGAAACAGAACCAGTGAATCAGCAGAGAAAAACACAGAGGATTGTTATATGTCAATTCACAGACCGAAAAACACGCTGTAGGATGTTAACAGTGTTTTTCAAATCTGAATTCAAACATGGCTGAACTACCAATAGCCATGATGGAAATGTTGTATATTTTCTCTTAAACATGTCAGTGTTTTAAGTCTGCGAGTGTTCCCTTTTTGATGACTTTCTCTGACCAAGTGCTTTGGATTTGGTGTTTTTTGGATGCGCAAATAAGCCGTGACACTGTGTAAAAGCTCTGCCATTTTCTATACAATCATGACTCTTGAAAATTAGGTTACTTAGCGGTACCAATGAAGTTTGGAATAAAAACAACTCAATTTCCATATGGAAAAATGCATTAGGGTAAGATTTGCGATAACACAGATTTGTCAGCAAATATGCATTTAAGCAGAGCCAGTTATTGTATTGAGCTGTACTCGTACTATTGTTTCATTTTATTTGTTGTTGAGAGTTGCGACATTATTTCATGAACCAACAGGCTATTTATCTGTAAAAGAAGTAGCCGCAAACATTTAGTTTACACTGTGGTTTATAATGCTGCCAAGTAAACTGTTATCTCTCTTTTCCTTGTAATTGCCTAAGGCTGTTTTCTCCATGTCTTATGTTTAATATTATAATAAGATTGCATATTTCCAACTGCTCACTGTATTTTTCCCCAAACTGTAACTCCCTCTCTCTATTTTACTTCCTTTCCCTCTTGTTTTCCTTTGCCCTTTGAAATGAAGAGCTCAAACATGCCCTCCATCACTGACCTGTGCTGATGGTTCAAGCCAAACAGTGAAACAATTTCCGTCATGTTGATTCTATCAGAGAGGTCAGCTCAAATCAGCTTTCTTTGACTCTGTGGCAGAATCACCAGCACACTCATAAAAAAAAGCAAAGGACATCATCTAATTAGCTTAAACCTTTGCGACAATACAGATGATCAAAATAAAGCCCGTTAAAGTAGCTAAATTAAAGGGATAGTTTAGGGCAAGTTTCCCCTCTGTTATCATATTCATCACCTCAAAACAGCAGAAAGGGCTGATTTATCCTATGATATAATTCTGTACTTGGTTTTCTTTCATTTTTTTTAGTGCCAATGCATCTGTCTTCTGTCAATTGTAGTGATTACATTTTTAATGTGCACCTTTATCTGTGTAATGTATTGGAGTATATTTATTATAAATCAAATGTGCATATGTGTCAGTATTTGTAAAGCGCAACAAGAACTGCACACTTACAAACAGCGCACTGTTGCCACGGAAAAACCAACAATATTTCAGCGTTTTTTAAAACATTTCGAGAGCAACATTAAATGGTCCGCCTGTTTGTTTCGAGAGTGCAAACTTTCCAGGTGAGAAATATCGGGAAAGGAGATGTTGGACAGTGGACCCTGGACACAATGTTTACTGTTTATGTCCCACCCGTTTTTGTTTGCTGCTATTTGCCATCTATACATGTGCTGTACCAGTCTGAATGAATTGAATGCTGCCTTAATGACTGTGATCTCAGGATCGAACCAGTGAGGGCTACTCAAATATCCACTGAGAACATTTGGTCATGTGTAATTATTGTACATTCAGAGATATTGTGTTGTTTTCTTCTTTTCTTGGCGTTCTTTCAAAGGTATTTAAGTGGTATGGATGGATAGAGGTGCAATGAGTTGAGGTTTAGATTACAATTATATTGGCAATAAGCCATGTTGAGTAAAATGACGTATGAATGGGGTCTTGTTATTAGTATTGTTGGCACTAAAAACAAAATCATTACAAAATACAATTTTGCTTTTGTAAAATGTAAAATGACATTATAATTGTACACAGTTTAACTGGCATGACAGAATATAGTGTACATTAAAAGCAACATTCTTAAATGCTGGCTCAAATAGTTGTCATTTTACAATGACAACAATGAGAAAATGTGGGATTTGATGTTCAGTTAGTTGACACTATATGGAAGTTATCACATAAAGTGAAAAGTGGTCATTGGAGAAGCCATTACCCTTCCCGTACAAGTTGCTTTAAATGGACAGAGCAGACGAATAAGCCTATTGTATGTAAAAGGTTGGGCCAAAAAAGTTTTTGACATAGATGTACTATAGTGATTTGGGCAGCCCTCTTAAAAGTGATGTTCACTTATTTGCCATAGACACTTAGGCTACTATGGGATGAACTGCATTGCGTTAGTGGGATATTGACAACAGAAAATAATGTCACAAAATTACTTACTTTTATATCTCATTAAGCTTCATAACATCTCAAAAATCAAATCCAGTCGCTTCAGTTTCACTTGAAAAATTATTTCGAAATGTACGTATTTCAATGTAATAAAAAAGAGTTATCTTTAACAAAATAAACCCAAAATGTTTTAAGTTTTATTACATTTATTTAGTTAAAAATGAATTTTTAACTTGAATTTTGTTATGAAATGAAAATGAAATGTACACGTCCTAAAAATAGGCTAAAACATTTTTTTTTTGAAAACTTTCTTACCATATATACTGTATATATAAAGCATTAGTTATTATATATTATTATATATAAACTATATTGGTAGATGATAGTTTGGTGGCAGATTAAAAATATAAAACTGGCCACAGATCTGATTTTCTAATTGTTTGGCCCATGATAAACAAACATCTTAAAAATATAAAAATTTAATAAAAAAAAACAAAACAAAAAATAAAACACCACAATTTTACATAGAACATAATTTATATAAATTTTCAAAACATTGAATGAGGTCAATTATTTTTCATTAATGATCAGAATGAAAATAAAAGTACAACGTTATTTTATTGTACTCACTAAGAAGAAGGTTTTTAAAGAAAGCTATCTTCCCCATATCTTCTTAGTATATTCTTGTAGTTCAGGGAAAACCTTTGAGCTCAGTCACTTCATCACAAGCTGCTTTTTTCTTTGGTGCAGTGAGTGTTTTCCAACCGTGGTCCTGAAGTATCAACATAAAACATTTTAGATGTCTCCCTAACTCTGAATCTAACGCTGGTTCAACATATTAGTTAGTAGAAGCTCCATGACTTGAATTGTGTGTGTCTAATCAGGGAGACTTCCAAAATGTGCAGTGTGCACTGTACTCCATGACCAGTGTAAGGAAACACTGTTTCAGTCGGATTCATTGACGGACAGCGCCTCCTCCTGGCTTTGATAAAACTACAGGTTAGAGGCTTCAAATATTATAGTCATATCTGGATCATGGCCATGTGGTTATTAGATAAACCTAAAAATACTTACTTAATTTTTATCATAGAGTATGAATACTTTAATAATATACTTCACTTATACACCACAGAGTCTTTCTGTAAATATCAGCTCAAATGATGCAATGTCATGGATTGCATATTATCTAAATTACGTGCAAAAAAAAGTACTTGTAAATTAATTACATTACATTTTATAATTTTTAAATCAGAATATAGTTACTTTTATAGAGATAACATGAGTGCATTATTGATAACATTACTATCAGCAGTAACTAGTGTGTAATTTACTGATTTCAGCGCTGTGTAATAAAAAGTCAAATTAATTTCACAAATAACAACAATTCTCCTAACATTTGTAAGGTTTTGTTTGTTATGGCCATTCAAGCACCTTAGTTTTACTCAAATAGCAAGTTTCTGTTGGATTTCTTGCCTAGTAATATTTAATGAACGGAGTGTGAACTGGATTTTCACCAAAATATGCACCAAGTAATCCAAAAGTACATAAGACTACCTAAAAGGTGCTATCAAAAAGATGACATAACTGAATACAGTTTAAGTTATGTAATTTGTAATCAGTATTGGATTGCATTTCAGAAGTAATCTACCCAGCGCTGATCACTGCTCTTCTGCTTTGGTTTATAAATCAACTTCATTAGCAGTTTGTTCGTTTGTGGTAGTGTCTCCTTTTTTGCCACCAGAGGATGGTAGACACACATTTATTATGCCCTCACCTAAAATTATATATAAATATATATATATATAAATATATTATATATATATAAATATATATATATATATTTATATGTTTTGTCTTGACTGGTTCCTTTTAGCTGATAATTAAAGCTATTTTATAATTTCTGTAAAACTGCCGTGCAGAAGAATTATATATAATATGCATATGTAGATAATCAAAATACATTTTTCAACAGTTGCACATGACATACAGAAATGTGCAACAGTCTATATTACATATTACTGTCACAGTGAATGACACGTTTGATAATATCAACCAATGCAAACCTGTTTTCCGTTTTAAAATGTATTTTGGTGGAAATGTAAAAAATGTTAAAGTCAGAGATTGTCGTATGTATTATACGTACTGTCCAACAGTTTACATATGCATTTGTAAATCTAAATCCTCTTAATATTCAAAACTACATCCAACAAACAACTGTAGATAGATCCAAATACTCTGTTATCCCTCTTTGTTTTATTTCAGGATAATTATTTTATTCATTTATTAAACAAATTGAGACACTGACGTGCATCCTCCATAATAGACAATCTTGTGAATGTGTATAACTTTATCATCTTTTTACTCTAAAGATTGCTATGTTCCTAGTGCACAGGAACATACTTTTTAACAAAATGAAATAGTCTTTATTATCTGCTGATCACTTCATGTTTATTATGTAATACACTGATATACTTTGCAGGTAAGCAAGATTGTATTTATACCATGCTTTTTACTACAAACATATCTATCTAATGCAACTCTACATAGCTAAGAGCACTAGTGAAGTAAGGAGTGATTCCCTTATCTCTCGTCAGGATTATGCATGTAGATTTACTGGCATGTCTTAGCCCAGAGATTTCAGGGCAGGACTTTTTATATTAGAAAGATCATTTAGATTAATTTAGAGACAACTCTTACATTATTATGTTTTTCCAGCCCATTGTATCACCTACTGTAATATACTACTATGTAATATGTAATATACTACTAAGATTCCTTACCCATATTTGTCTCTTTAGTCACATGATCTGATCAAAGAACAAATAGTGGTTTCTCTTAAAGTGCAAGTATCTCTGTGTAAGGGTTTATCTGGCCATGCCCTATTTTCTGAATGCACTGTGCACTGAATGCACTCGTGTCCTTATCTGACACTTCAAAGACAAGACTGTCTCTTATTTCAGCGGTATTCTTTGAAACCAGTCTTAGTTCCAGTGTCACTTCAGGACACATAAACACACCAGGACATAATACTGTAAGTTCTTTTCACTAAACAGCCTGTCTTGGGGGGTCAGTACACAGCATGAGCTCTCTTAAGATTGAGTTTATGTGTTGATCCAGATGTTAGTAACTTGTTGGAGTTACTGTTTTATGGCACAAAGTATAAATATGATGAGTCACATGCCAATCCACATCGTCATACACAGTCTACCATGACCATAGATAATGATTTACTGTTTAAGGAGAACGCAGATTTGATGGTAAACCATGCTGGAGTGCTGTAGCTATGTAATGTAGCTATGTTGTGGAATGCAAAGGTCAGGGTGAAGGTCATCCTCCTGGATAACAATGAATATGCAGCTGCAAGGCAAAAAAAGACAAAAAAATGCATGTTGCATAACTGTGAATAATAACAATGCATGGCAATCACTCATTTAAATGTACTGGTTAATTACTTATATTTGATTTGCCTGTAAGGAGTAAAACATTTTAGGCAGTATTTTGTCTGTTTATTCAAGTTCATTTGTATTGCTTGCGAGAAATAGTTGACAATGTTCATTTACGTTTACAATTATCTTAAAAATAATTTAAGATTTGCTCAGTTTTTGGTATACCCTTGCTTTAATAACAACATGCACATCCCAAATATTTCTTATTAATTTATAAATAATGAATACTAAATATTTAGTTATAGTTATACAATTATTTTTAATTACACATTATATATATATATATATATATATATATATATATATATATATATATAAAAACTTTCTGTCAATTTTCTGACTTTTATTGTGGGTTTTTCAAATATCCTTGAGGCCTGATCCAACCCTTAAAATTAGTTTTTTGGTGTAACCTTAAGTATTCAGGTTGATTTAGTGATGTTAAATAATATTTTTGAATTAAATCATTGCAAGACGGGGATGCAGCATGCTGGATTGCAGTTGCGCAATGCGAATGAGCAGTGGAGTGATTAAGTCAAATAATTGCATATTTTAAAACACAGTTCCAAAATATAATGTATTGGACGGACCTGTCATGCACTCATCTCCATATGTTTATGTGTAGTCGTAACTGACAGTCTGTGTCATGTACACTGTTTATTAGTGATCTTTATTTCAACCTGAATAGGTTCAAAAACAGTATTGGTAATGAGATTTTATACTTTAAAAAAAAATATTTTTAGCCTTAATTTGATTACATTGAATAAAACGTTGCCAACTGAATTATATAACAGTTTGATAGCTGATTTTTAAGGAATAGTTTACCCCAAAAATGTAATATCTGTCATCATTTACTTACCATCATGACGTTCTAAACCCATGTGACTTTCAATCTTCCTTAGAACACAAAAGGAGAGATTTTGAAGACTGCATTTCGCTCATTTCCATGACATTAGACTGAATGGGGACTGAAACTTTCAACCTTCAAAAAGCAAGAGCACAAAAGTAACATAAAAGGACTGTAATCATTGTGCACTGTATTCCAAGTCTTCTGAAGCCATGTAATAGCTTTGTGTGAGAAACAGGTTGAAATTTAAGCCGTTTGTCTCTTAAAATTTTGACATCTACATTAGCTGTCCTTGGCATGTTAATGAGTGTTCTAAAGACAGGTAGTGATGTCTGATTTGTGAGTTAATCGTTCTTTTGAGTTGTCGCGTTTCAATGAATTGGTTGATGCACTTCACAAAACCGGTCTGAAAGATTCGTTCACAAATTACACAGATGCGATTCTCTAGTAAGCAATTGTGATTGACTGACACAATTTTCTGGTCACAGCAGTTAACAGCTATCTGTTGGGTAAGATTATCAGTGAATAACAACTTAATTTTTTGTCTTTTTCTCATACAAAGCTTCAGAAGACTTGGAATATAGGGCACAAGTGGGCCTCTTTATGGTACTTTTATGGCGCTTTAATGATCTTTTTGAAGATTGGAAGCTTCACTGCCCATTTATTGAAATTGCCTAGAAAAGAGTGAACAGCACAGTCTTTCAAATTTGTCCTTTAGTGTTCTGCACAAGAAAGTTGTCCAGAATAGGAATGACATGAGAGGGAGTAAAGGATGACAGAATGTTAATTTTTGGGTGAACTATTCCTTTAACTATTCCCTGTTCAGAGATGAAGATGTACTGTGAGGAAGCTGGTGTGTGTTTGTGTGTTTTTCTTGAGAGTATCGCTGAAATCATCTTACTTCCCCGAGGGAGAGACGGGGTTCCTTAGCCCTCTCGATCCGCTCTGAACTGGACCATGGCTGTTGCTCATAAGTGTGTGTTGTTTGTTGTATGTGAATAAGCAAGCTATTCTGTGTCCCCAGCTTGAACGAGTCAGGGAGGGGCTTATATAGAGAAAGAGAGAAGGAGAAAGAGTAATCAAGCAGAAGAGATTAAGGAAAGACGAGCTGCATGAGATCTATTCATGCAGAAAGCGGTTATGTAACCATGATAAAATTCAACCTAGCTCTATAATAGAGAGCATACTGGGAAAGACCAGTAGAGACGAGAGCTCTTGCATGAGAATGGCCTCAGTCACTCAACAACAGAGCCTTTGGGAAAAAATGATCCCTTATCAGTTTCCTGTTGTTTGATGATAAGTGGGTCTTGCTCAATCAGCCTCGCATCCTTCTGATGTAATATTGTGCCATGACAGTTACGTTTTTATTGCATAAAATCAGTATCTTATCCCACCTGTTTCAGAGAGGGAATCAAGATGCTTTTACATTGAGCAAACACCAAAATAATTATTATGTAATAGTATGCAAATCATCCAAATGATTCCACAAGCAGTCATTTGAACCAACTTGACTGCTTGGGTTTATTTGCAACTGGCATTTGTTGCAGTGTTGTGAAGCTGTGATTTCTTTGATGAAGTTAAAGGGATAGTTCCCCCCAAAAATAAAAAAATATATATGACTCACACTTATGTAGTTCCAAACCCATACAAATGTTCACCCTATGTGGAAAACGAAAGGAGATGTTAGGTAGAATATTAGGGTAACATTTTCTATGAAGCCCATATTTATAATGCATTGTAAAGTCATTATAATGCATTATAAGGTCTCATAATATACCTTATAATACGTAAACATCTCATAAATAATTGTAACCACAATTGTAGTACATTATAATACTTACCTATTAATAGTTATACCTTAGAATCCAATGCAATATATCACCAGAAACATCCAATTTTATCTGCAGAAGTTATAATGTATTATATACATATTTGTAGTATTTATAATAGGTATGCTATAAGTAAAATAATGTCTTCTAATTAGCATCCATAAGATATTTCTTAAGTGAATATAAGACATTATAACTGGAAGTGATATACATTACACATGCACAAACTACAAAATAACTGATCAGAAACATATTTATGTTGATCACGCATGTTGCCGATCTTCCATGAATAATAATAATAAAAAATACTGATTCAATACTGGGCTCTATTCAATAAACTTTAATCTTATTTGGAGATTTATTTTATAAATATCTTCCATTGTATAAGTTTGACTTGTAATTTATTGTATGTTACAAGTTTATGTTATGGCTGTTTATAAGAAGATATTGCTTTTGTAACTTAAAGCAGGCAAAGACCACTTATAATATGATTGTGTCATAAAGCCTTTTGACTGTTTACACTATGCTGCTTTTGCATGACAACACTTATACGATTAACTTATATGATAAAATTGGATGTTGCTTTTGTTATAATGCATTATATCCTTTAGTATAAATATGAATAGGGAAGTCTTATCATGTATTATAACTGTAGTTATAATTATTTTTGATAAGTTATAACTCATTATAAGGTGTATTATGAGACATCATAATGCATGTATAATACCTTTACAATGCATTATATATGTGGGCGTCAAAGAAAGTGTTAATAATATTAGTTTTAGCCACCTTTAATTACATCTTTATTAAATACAACGAATGGTGACTGAGACTAACATTCTAACATCTCCTTTTTTTGTTTCACAGGGAAATAAAGTCATATGGGTTTGGAACAACATCAGGGTGCGTGAATGATGATAACATTTTCATTTTTGGTTGAACTGTTCCTTTCAGTAGCACTAAATGTTCTAGGAATTACTGTCCTGTTGCCAGGGTTGGGGAGTAATGGAATACATGTAACAGGATTACATATTTAAGATACAAAATATAAGTAACTGTATTCCACTACAGTTACATTTTAAATAATTGGTAATTAGAATACAGTTACATTCAAAAAGTATTTTGATTACTGAAGAGATTACTTTGTATTTTATTGTCATTTGTTTCATTTAATATTTAGTCCTTTCAGAAGGAAAACATTTATACATATAAATGATGCGATCCAAAGTGCATTTGAACAGCGGTGAAACACTTTCTTATGATGTGTTACATCATCACCATTCTAAAATAATGTCCTAAGTCATTTTTTCAGGTTTTTCAGAAAACACAAAAAACTGAACCAAATATCATGAAGAGATGGTTTAGGCAAAAAAAACAAAAAACAAAAAAAACAAAAACATTTTTGTCACAAAATTTACTTAGGACATTATTTTAGGAAGGTGACGACATTCATACGTGCAGACAGAGAAGTAAGTTTGGAGCAGAAGAAATAGAAATAAACTTTGTGTAAATTGTCAGATTTGCGCTAAGCTAAAATGCTATTTCTAGCCATACATGCACGTTACCAGACACAATCATATTTTTCATCAAGAACATTCATGTTGGATCATTCTTTTTTCTAGTAAGACCTTTGATATTAGGTTACAAATCATATTCTTGCTAATAATTTTGTATTGCTTTCCTGTAAAAATATCAGAGAATGTATTTTTAATATGTGTATTTTGTCTTACTGTACTGGCAGTTTTTATAGTCAAAACAAGTGAAAAAAATCTACCAGTGCTGAAGGAGTAATCCACAGTATTTAGAATACATTACTGACCTTGAGTAATCTACCAGAATACATTACAAATGACATTTTACAGCATGTATTCCGCAATTTGTAGTAGAATACATTTCAAAAGTAACACTCACAACCCTGCCTGTCGCTGGGTAGTTATGAGGGTTCCATGCCAAAAAAAAAAAAAAAAAATTGGTAGAAAGTGTGGGAGCTTCATATAAACCATTTAATAAGGTTTTTTGCTTACCCAAGCAATAAGAATACCAAAGGCCTACAACAAAGAGTAACCAGCAACTTTGACCTCCCATGAGTAACCAGCAACCCATAACTTTGGTGTTGCTTGCACCATGCCCTACCAGATACAGGATGTGAAAATGCCTTTACAACATGTCAATGTAATTGCTTTTCCCGGCATGCGTGGGATTGATTTGTATGCCTTTTTTGTGTGTCTCCACTAAGTTTGACTCTATATGTTATTCAAACAGATCAATAGAGGGTGCAACCAAAAAAAAAAAAAAAAAAAAAAAACTCAGTAATGTCATGTTGTTTCTTCTGTAAGTTTACTTGGCCTAGTACGTATTTTGAATAACATAATATTTCTGCAGAACTCAAGTTTGTGTATTTTCTTTAGTACTCTGTTAAATGACCCATTAGCTGGTTATCAACAGGACAGTTCCAAATCTTTAATGACAACAAGGCGACTGTGTGGGTTGAATTATTGATTATTTTGCTTAATATTTAGCTCACCAAACTTAACGATGCATTGATGCTTCATTCACCAGAAAAGGTTTGGCAGGCTCCTGTATGAGATGATGTTGGTAAACAAGTTGCATTATTATTGTTCACCAATAGAGGCCTCCACCACAGGACCAGATGATGTGATGCACAAACTAACACTATTTGGAACAGACTGCATCATACTGGTTTACAGCTGCATTTTGTACAGATGATTCTGAGCATCCGTTTTTTTCTAATGCATCTTTTCTTCTCATGAACATATAGACTGAAATATATAATCATCTCAATAGCAATCAAAATCCAAACAAGTCCAGCAGTGTCAGAAATTATGTTTTACATTAAGGGGCAATATTTGCCCACTGAATTTGATTTTCAGGGGCATTTTTATATTTCTGAGGGTCTTTCAATATTTAAAATCACCAAATGTATTACTTCTTACCCTAATTAAATCAAAATCATCTCATATTTATATGATTATATTCATAACTAGGACCATAATAATGGTTAAATTATTATTATTCGTATTTAGAGGCATTTTTGTGCCCATTCCTCCTTAATTTCTAACTTTCACTAACATTTACATTTAGTCATTTAGCAGACACTTCTATCCAAAATGACTTACAAATGAGGAACATAACAAGCAATTTGTCATGCAGAAGTCAACAATATCTGCAAAAACACACTGCCAAGTTCCAGAGTAGCTAGAGTACTACAGAAGCTTTCTTTACACGAGAGAGCCAAAGTTCCTAAAATCACCTGCTTGACACTTGAATAGCACTTCCTTCACAATTGCTCAGCATTAAGGCTAAATAGCTTGTGTCGAGCCTTTAACAGCCTCCATTAGCTCATCAAGATGGGGTTACGCAACAGGTGTGTACGCGAGCCACTTAAACAAATTATGATTTGATGGGGTCTGTTGGAAGGAAGATGCGCTGTTATAAAATATCTGTGAAAGCTGTTCTTTGTGACCAGACGAGGAGCACAGATCAAACATTTTAATGTGTCTATTGCTCTTCCCAGTGGAGAAAGGCTGAATGGATGGCGCATTGATGGAGAACAGTGCTGATTGACCGAAACTCTTAAAATGGAAAGACTGACATGTCTCTGCTCATTACCAGCAGGATCTCATCAGCTCCCTCTCTCTTTTCTAAGGGATCCCTCTGAAAGAAATAAAAGAGTGATGCTTTACACTTTAATGACTTTCCCACAGTGCTCCCCAATAAAACAAACAAGCCCGACGCTGTGACCAGAGGGGAGAGGACCCTCATCTAATAAGGCTGAGGAATACAGAGTCCAGTGTCTGACCAGACCTGCCATCAGCTGCCCTTGCCAAACAAGGGAATAATCACGCTTTTATGTGGACAGGGACCTCCGGGGACAGCTTTCTCATTATGCACCCCCCTTGTCCCCATGGTTGTGGACCCACTGAGTTGTCACATTGGCCCACCAATCTTTGGTTCCGATCTGAGTCCCCTGAAAGCAGATTGCTCTAACCATTTAGTTAATGTACTGAGAGAAAACAGGCAGAGCAAACACCTCCTTTTCACTTGGCACAAAATTCTTAGCTGAGTGTCTTTAACAAGACCACAAATTTTAGAGGCTTTGGGGATGGTCCGGCCTGTTTCGACCATCCCGGAGAGAGAGGGTCTTCTTTTAAGAGCTGTGATTTATGTAAGTAGTCATTGAGTCGTCACATAAACATAACATAAACTAATATCAGCAATATATACTAGTGTAATAAATAATACAAAAACATATATAAAAGCAAAATGTGAGTAACAAGGCATTATATATAGTAAATAAATACAATTATAATATCATTAGGGATAACTTTCCTCTACACAGGTACATATTGTAAACTATTATAGTGCATCCCCCCATATGGCAGGATCCAAACTGTTGATCATTCCCATATTAAAGTATTACATTCACTGTATTTTAAAAAATGTTTAATGTGCAAAATGTTTGTACTCTTCATGTCTGATTGTGTTTTCAGCAGTAACATCCTAAAAGGACTTAAAACTGTCTTAAAAGGCTTTCACAAGCCCTGGACATGACATTCTTCTTTTTAGAGCTGTGATTTATATGTGTAGTTGTTGAGAGTTACACTCTTGACACCTTTTTTTTGACTCGTTCGCAAGAGGGATGCTGGCTTATGTAAATCCTTCTAAACCAGCAACCAGACCAGCCTGAACAGGCTGGGAGACCGGCTAGGACTGGCAAACCAGCAGGGCAAAGGGTCTATAAGGAAAGTATTTCTGGTAACACTTTACATCGGTGATGTATTTGTTAATTAGCATTAGTTAATGCATTAGGTATCATGAAGTAACATTGGCTTCTCTCTCTTGCCAACACTGGACTGGCTCTCCCTTTCGACTGGAGGCACTGGTGCTCTTTTATGCCGCTCTCCCCGTACTCACTGAAATTAGAGACAGGTGTTAGACATAATTTAGCTCAGGTGCAAGCGCCCTTACCGCTTTCCCTCTCCGGACGGGCACTTGACCACGCCCCCACTGCCACAACATTATAACTTAAAAATGTGGTGTTGATCAAGTGTTATAAAGCAGCATACTCTTAAAAGATATTACCATAAATAGGTAAGTATTATTTCATATTATAACTGTTGTTACAATTATTTATGAAACAATACAACATATTATAAGGTTTATTTTAAGGCATTATGCATACATTATAATGTGTTGAGAATAAATGCAGGCTTTATAGAAAGGGCTATCACAAATTCTACACATTGACTTGATGTGTTGCATGTGTTATATAAAGGTTCTGTAATAAAAATACTATATTGTTGTTGTTGTAATAAAATAAAAGTGATTTTGATGTTCCAGTAATTGCATATACCATCTATGTTAAAGTATTACCAATCTATGATTGATTGTCAGGAGATGCTGGCATGTTTGGCATAATATATATGGCAATGTTGGCAAAAATGGATGTGATTATTGACCTAATAGTTGCATAATAGATAACTGCACATGTTCTATGAATAGGGTTGTCTAAAGGAATGAAATAAACACAGAATGCTTTTCTGAAGGACTAACTGTCTAGTTCATAACAGCAAGAGACAGCCAGCAAAACTGCCACAAAGATAACCTTACTCTGTTGCTTAGCAACAGGGTATGTCCCAATTTAACACAGAACTGGGCACTGCACTGATTTTTTAAAAGAGTAAACACTTAATATTTACAAAATAAAGACAATCTCAGTGACCCCAACCAAAATTTGGGGTTATAATGGAATGCCCAGATGTAAAGACCAGCACATGCTGTGTGTTTAATGCTCGTGCCCAGCATGAGATGCTGGTGTCCCCACTAGACTTTTTAACTGGCTTAACCAGTGAGAATTCCTTAGTCAACCAACTTCACCTGTAAGATAATGTTGGTCAACCATCTTTACAAGGTGACTTGTGTTGGTGAACAGCATGGCTACACTGGTCAACCAGCTAGATCAGAAACTAACCAGCATAAACCATCTTGAACAAGCATGGAAATTCATGTTGATACATTCATCAGGGAGCATTAATATTAAAAGCCATTCTAGGGATCTTGGAATGATCCAACTGGTGATGTTTTGTCTGTGAACCAATCAGTCTTTTTTTAATTAATCTTTTAAGTGAACGAATCGTTCTGGTTTTCCTCCATACACTGACTCATCTTTCTCTTTCACAGACGTCTTTCGCTTTTGAAGCTAATGAGCTCTGGATTGAAGTAGCTCTGGTTCATGCCTGTAAAGACTGATTAAAGTGCAGGCCAATTGCATCTGAGTGTGGGCTGTGAAGGAAAATATAATAGGTTTGACCCGCTGAACGAATATGGCCCTTTACAGTCAAATTGGTAATTTGAGTCTGAACGAGTTGAGATGTCTTGTTCATGAATGAACTGAATGCTATGGTACTCTCGTTCATTGAACGACTCACTCACAGTCGTCTTGTTCGTGAACAAAGATCTGCTGACTGAATGAATGAGAGGAGGCATATTGTTTGTTCAGTCTGTTCAATCACCCTCAACAAACAAAGAAAAGAGTGAAATGTACTAAAACAAGTTTATAGGTATGCACAAAACACAATTGCCTAATTATGAATGTGTAAAAATGACTAAAGACCATACAGTTCAAAATTACATGAATTGTGAATGAAAATATTGTGGTGTGGTTGCATTATGTTGTTTGAACTCAAAGTGTCTTCTTAAATTTGTAGACATGCCAATTCCACTTGTATTGCTTTTGAAGACTGACTTTAGTGCGAGCCAATAGCATTAGAGTACTGGCTGTGAAGGAGCGAAGTATTGGTTTGACCCACTGAACGAACACAACCCCTCACTGAACCAGTAGGTCATATCATTCATGAACGAACTGAATGTACTGGTACACTTGTTTGTGAACAAAATTTTCTTTTTAATAAAGGATAAATAGACTTGTGAATGACTCTTTTTTTTTGGGTTCAATGCATTTTAATTGTTCAAAACGTAAAAGACGGTCATTTGGCACCATCTGCTGATGTAATTTGCAGAAATGGACAATGAACGAATCATTGAATGAATCTAAGCAAATCTTTTTGGAGAGCAGAGATTAATCAAAATCATCACCACTAGATACAAAGTTAATTTAAAGGATTCACATGCCAGTGAAACTTCCAGCATGGGATGCTGGTGTCCC
Organism: Moxostoma hubbsi; assembly: GCA_032164185.1. Lineage (NCBI taxonomy): Eukaryota > Metazoa > Chordata > Actinopteri > Cypriniformes > Catostomidae > Moxostoma > Moxostoma hubbsi. The sequence continues at coordinate 14,377,435 of JAVLUX010000004.1, read as the reverse complement.
TACCAGTCTTCTTAACTAGATTAACCAGCAACTTCCTTGCTCTTCCTTGGTCAACCAGCTTAACCAGAAAGAACATGGTGATTGACCAGGATGTTGAGCTGGTAATAGCATGACTATACTGATCTACCACCTAGATTAGCACCAAACCATCACTAAACAGCCTGAACAAGAATAGAGATTCATGCTTGTGTAAGCGGGTCTTTTCATCAGGGGTGTAGTTAGAGATTGTTAGAGATTTACTGTCATTGTAAAAGTCAACAAAATTACAAAATTAGCCAAAAGTGGTATTCCATTACAGTGTCACATAAAAATAACATAAACTGAAAACAGAAATATATACTAGTGTAATAAATAATACAAAAACATATATAAATGCAAAATGTGAGTAACAAAGCATCATAAATAGTAAATAAATACAATTATAATATCATTAGGGATAACGTTCCTCTACACAGGTACATTTTGTAAACCAATATTGTGCATTCCCCATATGGCAGGATCCAGATTGTTGAACATTCCCATATTAAAGTATTACAATCATTGTATTTTACATAGAGTGCAAAATGTTAGTACTCTTCATGTCTGATTGTGTTTTCAGCAGTAACATCCTAAAAGGACTTAAAACTGTCTTAAAAGGCTTTCACAAGCCCTGGACATGGCATTCTGTGTACTATATAGGAGTGTACCACAAGAAAAGTTACTGTAACTCAATGCTGAGCTGTTATATAAAAACTGTTTATCAAAGAAGGATATCCACTGTCCCTCTTTAAATTTGGCATTTAAAGAGTACACTATTGTTGAGATCATAATAATGTGTACCCAGCCACACACTTGAATTGTGCTTATTGAACATCCTGACTCTCCTGTCAGACACTCCTGTCTGATGAAAATCAGACAGGAGTGTTCTCCTTTTCAACTAATTTCTATGGCTATCTATAACTCTGCAGCAAAAAAACAAAAAACAAAACAAAAACAATGCTCCTTGGATTTTTGACCAAGCCAACCCTGCGTACATAATACACAGGTCTGGTTCAACCTCTCCTGTGAGATTTCTTGCAATCATAGAACAGTCTTTTGTGCAACCAAACAACAGAGTCCTCAAGGAGTTTACAGGTTGAGTTTCATAAAGCAGCAGTGTTTAGTCCTCACAATAGGCTTTCATAAAACATTCCTCAGTGATAGCCTGGGGTGTTACGGCTCACTCGGTCCTGTCTCTTTCAGCCCACACTGGGAGTTCCTAATCCCTTCAACAATCTACTTATTTGGACTTCCTGTTGGGTTCAGAAAATAGAGAAAAATTGTGAAACCATAAATCAGATCACGTGTAACACCTGGTTTTGTTATGTTCCTGTGTTTTCCAAATTTTGTATCTGGACTCGTTTTCTTATTAAATAAAGCTGCACTTAGATCCTGCTCTCTTGACGTCCTCTAGCATTCATTACAGAACAACTGATCATGCAACTATGGATCTTGCAGCTTTGTAACTGCTGTCTGAAACAGAGAGACTTAAAGATCTAGCAGTATACTGAGCATTCCTGCAGTCTCACCCAGGAATTAATTTGGGGAGATATTTGTTTCAAGAACAATTGTTTTGGACTCAATGAGCTGGTTAAGTCCTGGCAAGTGTGAACTCTCTTTTGTAGAATTAATTGACTATGCTTTGAGGCTCACATTCTCCCCTTACACTGTGGGGTAAGGCAGGAACCCCGTACTGCTGCCAGAGCCTATGCCGCCAAGGTCCACGTGCCAGTGCCAACGCTTGCATGGTCCATGAGCCAGCACCCACGTCTGCCACGGTCCATGAGCACTCAACCATGCCTGCCATGGTCCACAAGCCAGTGCCCAAGAGTGCCAAGGTCAATGACCCATTAGCCTCGACCTCCCCAGATCTAGTGCCTGCACCCTTGAGTGTCCTAGAGATAGCGTCTGCAGCCTCGACCGTCCCAGAGCTAGTGCCTGAAGCCTCGACCATCCCAGTCGACCATCCCAGAGTTAGCGCCTGTAGCCTTGACCATCCCAGAGCCAGCGCCAGAAGCCACGCCCATCCCAGTGCCAGCGTCCTCAGCCACAGAGGCCATTCCCACAGCAGTGCTCACAGCTATCAAGAAGAGGAAGAGGAAGAGAAGAGCTCCTACTCCTCAGTTGCTGCCTGTGCTCACGAACATGGACATCGTTTCCCTGTTACTGATGTTGCTCACGACCACGGAGTTTGTTCCCCTGTCACTGCCTAAGCTCACGACCACGGAGGTCCTTCCCCTCTCACTGCCTGTGCTCATGACCACGGACATCGTTCCCCTGTCACAGCCTGTGCTCACAACCACGGAGGTCGTTCTCCTGTCACTGCTGGTGCTCACGGCCACGGAGGCCATTCCCCTGTCACTGCCAGTACTCCTGGAGGCTGCTTCCCTGTCACTGTCAGATCTCTTGACTCCGGTTGACTCCGTCTACAAGCCTGTCCAGTTGCCCGAGGCTGTCGATGAGCCTTTCCAGTGTCCTGAGGCTGTTGAAGAGCCTGTCCAGTGCCCTGAGACTGTCCAGTTTCACAAACCTGACCAGTTCCCAGAGCTGGTCCAGTTCGCTGACCCTGGCGAATTTCCCAAGTCCGTCCAGTTCCCAGAGCTTGTCTGTTTTCCCAGAGCCTGTTCAGTTTTCAGTATTCATTAAGCCTGTTCAGTATCCAGCAGCCACCCACGACCAGTATGATCCCTGTCCAGTGGCCATCGTCCAGACTGCTGACCCCGGTCCAGTGGCTCCGCCCCTGCTGTTCTGCCTGATCAGCTTTGGCCTCCTTAGTCTACGGGCCATCTACCTGATCAGCCCTGGTCACCGGACCATCTGCCTGATCTGCCCTGGTCTCCCTGGTCTCCTGATTGTCTGCCTGGTCTTCTTGGTCTCCTGGTCCACGTTGATATTCAGACTCCCCATTTGCTCCACCTTGGCTGTTTGGTCCGTTTTGATGTCCTGCTCCTCCCATTAACAATTTTTTTTTTGTTATGTTTTGGAGCGCCAGGAGTTGCTTCTTAATGGGGGAGGCTATGTAACACCTGAGACATTTTCCCTAGTGGCCACCAGATTTATGTAATAATATATATAGTGTATATAATCTCCTTGTGCTTTTCCAGTCTTTGTCAGTTGTTGTTCCTGTTACCCTTCAAGGATGTGATGTTTGTTCTGTTCCCGAGTTTTGGTTTTGCTGTGTTCCTGTGTTTTCCAAATTTTGTATCTGGACTTGTTTTCTTATTTAATAAAGTTGCACTTAGATCCTGCTCTCTTAGTTTCCTCCAGAATTTGTTATTTGAGTTGTCTTCTATGGCAACATACTAACTGAAATGGAGCTGCATAAGATAGCGATTTGGGTCTCCTGTGTGGCAGGAGAGGATTTTATCACTGAACCACCAATGCTTGCATCGTGATATAAACCAGACTGGGCTAGCATGGAAATTCATCATGCTGATCTTTTCAGCAGGGTTGTCTGATTGTAAAGACAACAATGCCCCTGTAGTTGTGTCTGGTGAGTGTGTCAGTGTCCCTGTGCCAAGCACCTTCCTTGCCATGTGATTCAAAGAGTGTGAGGGTGATGTCACAATCCATCTTTCACAGAGTCTCTCTCTGAAGCAAGAATTGCTCACTTTGTATATTCGCAGCAAGATCTCAGTGGACCTTACAAAATACTCATATATTTGTATTTAAATGAGATATTTTTGTCTCTCACACACCCACACACACACAAAACATATTTTTACTTGTAGAATGGGTATTTTTAAAATTAAACCTGAAATAACAAAAAACTTTGAGCTAAATTATTTATCATCCTTCTATGTGCCAAATTGTTAGTTTGAGCAGAATTGAATGATTTTATAATGTGTCTTAGTAAACATATCCAGACCTCAGCAACACTTTGGTTTACAGTTAGGTTTAGAGCAATTCATTGTAAAAATGTATGTAATATATATTGAATGAGTGTTATAATGTGTATATAATATGCAAGTTAATTAAAACCATAATGTTGTTATGTAACATTCTTAAAATAAAGATGATGAATACAAAGAAATGATCAAGAGACAGACTTATACAACTGCTGCTGAAGCTTACCCTATTTTCAGCAAAACACATCCAAAAGATTAACACTAGCCCTGACAAAAGATTGCTCTGTATTTCAAAGCAGTATTAGGTCAAAAAATAGAAACAGTTATTTTTTCTTTTATTTAACTTTAAATCTATTGAAGTATCTCTTTACTAGGGCTGTCGATTTAATTCAGTGCGATTAATTTCACAAAAAATAACGCGTTAAAAAAATGTACGCAATTAATCGCTTGCCCACGGACCATAATAAGGATGATTCCTGAGAAATGCAACCTTGCAGTACCACCAGTTTACTCCAGAGGGCAGTAAGTGAAATTTCAGCTGTATGATCAACGCACAGTTTATACAGTGAAGAAAACACTTCAGTAGGCAGAACAAAAACATGCGTTACGTACTTGCGTTCAAAAAACTCGATGAAGTACAAATGCAATCTAAGGGATCTCAAGATGTGTTTAAAGATTGAGTATTAAACTATATTTATCTTGACACAGTGACCTAAACATTTTCTGTTTATGACGCAACGAACCCGAGACATCTATAACGTAGGTGTAAATTGATGGGCCCTTAAAAAAGCCCTAATAATAAATCTCCAACTGATTTACAAATTCAATTGTGAAATGGATTGCTGTGGACTGTATGCCAATAATTGACATATGATCAAAAATATGGTAGTAAACAATACATTGTATTCTAAAGCCTTTATATATATATATAATTTTTAAATATTTAAAGATAACTATGTATAATTATATATTGATATAAATATGTATAATCATTATATATTGAGATATTGTTATATGAGGGGCTTTCTCAGCAAATATTTGTATATACGTTTAATCGCGATTAATTAATCGGGACACCATGTAATTAATTTGATTAAAAATGTAAATCGACCGACAGCCCTTCTCTTTACATAAAGCAATGTGAATGAAGAATAAAACAGAAACAGAGTACTACAGTGGTGGCCTGTGCATTTAAGAAAACATTGTTTCATGATTAATAAGACCCTATGCCTAATTACGTCACTGTCAATTAATAATACTAATTAAAATTTGAATAACACATCCACGCATGAAAACCAAAACCCAGGAGGTCTAATACCAGGAAAATGTATCTAATAATATTTGTGATTAAAATGTTGCTTATAATAATTTTTTTTTCGTAAGGGTACAAGATAGCTTTTCAAAACATGAACAGACACCTGTTATTTTACACAGTCTAATTTACACTTAGAAAACTCCTGTTGTCACTATAACAATGCAAAAGACACTTACCAACTTGCTTGAAGTGAAATCAGCCCTCCTTTCCAGTTTACATTTCAAATCCATAAGAATCTATTCATCAATGGTAATTGCGGCAACGACAGCCAGAGACTTTCTGACAGCTGACTCATCGGCAGCTTGTGCTCTTCGCTTTCAAATGATGTACATCACTAAAGCTTGATTGCATGACTCGAGGCCAACTAGAAGGCCTCGACAGGGACTTATCCTACAGACCACTCCCATCAAGAACAAATAAATCAATCTGATTGGCTGATGAATCTGACAATCTGACTTTAGATGCCTATTCACTTGCAGCGTTGAGGGATTCTGTAGAAATTCTGAAGGTCTAATGTGGTGGAGCTCAGATTTACGCACTGCTTCCCTGACGAACTCAGCTTCGGGCATGCGATGCGAAACACTTTGCTTGTAAGCATGAAAATCTGATTGGATAAACTTTTAGTTTTTTTGCTATTTGATTGTAGATGAATTAGGAGTGGAAAGCAACGGAAATTAAATAAAAAAAGTGACTGGCGAGCAGGACCGGTGACACTGGCCCTGAGAATTCACCACTGGACTACTACGATTGTAACTTTCACAGCTGTTCTGCAGTTATTTGTCCTTTTAAGTGAAGTCCAAAGTAATCTTTATTTTTAAACTCCTCCAGGGCATTTTTCAAAGTAAAGGGGCTTACACAAGCTGAACAGATACATCCTTAATCTGAGCAATGCAACCATGCAACACAAAGCATCTTCTTGTCTGACTGGCACTTCTCTGCCAGTGCCAATACTACACCTTGGAATACTTCTGCAACACTGGCAACCTATACCTGAATTGTGAGCTCAGAGTAAGAGGTGTACCATTCACAGGTTGAGAAGTTCTTGACGAATTATTGCCATCCAAAAACAGACCCTAGATTTTATTCTGGCTAGTTAACAGTTCACCTCACATAGCCAGACTGGAAGACTAGCTGAAGATCAGCTTGGAGAGGCTCAGAGACAAGCTGAAGGCCAGCTTGGGCATGCTGGGAGACAATCTAGACCAGCAGAAGACCAGCTTGGCCATGCTGGGAGACAAGCTTGACCAGCACAAGACCAGCTTAGGGTTAAGTGGAAAACTCACTAAACCAGCACAACACCAACTTGGGTAAACTGGAAGACTCGCTAGACCAGCAGAAGTCAAGCTTGGCCAGGCTAGGAGACCATCAAGACAAGCAGAAGACCAGCATGGACATGCTGGGACAAAAGTTAGACCAGCACAAGACCAGCTAAGCCAGACTTGAAGGCCAGCAGAAGACCAGCTAAGCCAGACTTGAAGGCCAGCAGAAGACCAGCTTGGAGAGACTGGGAGACTAGCTAAAGACCAGCTTGGCCAGACTGAAAGACCAGCCTGACCAGCAAAAGACCATCTCGGGCAGATTGGAAGACTCGCTGGTCCAGCAAAAGGCAGGCCTGGCCAAAATGGAAGACCAGCTAGACAAGCAGAAGTTCAGCTTGGGCAGACTGGCAGACTAGCTAGACCAGGTTGGCCAGACTGGAAGAGCAGCTGAAGGCCAACTTAGACAGACTGGGAGACCAGCTAGACAAGCAGAAGAAAAGCTTGGCCAGACTGGAATGAAACATTTTATGAGCTTATTTTGTCTAGGTATCATGTAGAAGTTTACACAAATTTCAAAGTAACTATCTATTTAGTTAGCTAACATTAGCTGGCTAGTTTGACTGGGAATGTTAATCAAACAGGTCAATGTGTTTCTCTCTATCAAAAAGCCATTTATTTATACAAAATAATGAATAACTATGCTTTGAAGAATTCAGAGCCCCCGAAGTTAGTAGTAGTAGTAGTAAAACACTGGTGATGGTGGCAGCAGTATACTTCCAAAGGTGGGTAGTAATGTGCTACATTTACTCCGTTGCATTTACTTGAGTAACTTTTTTTTCTTTTTTATTTAAAAGTACTTTTAGAGTAAGTTTAAAAGTAGGTACTTTTTACTCTCACTCAAGGAAATTTCTAATTACATTTTTTTACTTTTACATCTTTAAAATTGGTGGCATTCCTGTTGTTACACTACTGGGTTTAATTTTAGTTCATGTGTAATATATTGAGAGATTATTGAATGGGACTTTTATGACAACGGAAGTTCACACAGCTGCGCGCACTCTGACAGACTCTGTCACATCAAACAGAATCAAACACTTCAAATTAAACACTTTCTTCACTCTGCACAGAAAAAAGCATAGTTTCATCATGCAGTGCCTTCATTAAACAGCAAGACAAGCTGATATTTCAAGATTAATCACAGCTCCAATTTAAGGCAGCACGCTGAGGTAAATTTTGGCCCTAATCTTAACGTGGGATTTTCTGTGTAATGAGATTGTCATTTTCAGGGGGATAATGCAAATGGGCTCTCATGACATCAGTTTTTAAGTGTACATTTTTAAATCAGGGCAGCAATATTTCAGTCCGCTTTGTCCTGCGTCTCGCATGTCATGAGCAGTATTTACGAATTTACCATGCGCCCTCGTGGGGGTACTGGAAACTATCACAGCTACTTCAGGCGGATTAACTGTATAAATCCATGTAAACATCCAAGTTGAGTATAAATAAATAAATTTTGCTCTGCCATTTGCGTGATCAACAACTGGAGCGGAACAAACAGAATTTCTGCGCATCCACAGCGAAGTGTGCAGGGCACGCGCGAGTGAATCGTATGACGAAGAGAGTGACTGCGTCCAAAATCGTTCACTCATTCACTATTTCCTATATAGTGAATGGCAGTTAGTGCACTATATCTCAGCAGTGAGTGAACGAAATGAGTGAGTGATTCAGACGCTGACCTATACACAGAGTGTCGGAGCTCTGGGGCTGTTGCAGAAACGTCACATATTACATTTTAAAATACTTGGGCCTTACTTGTTATTCTTAGAATATATTAATACAATAAGTCTTCATTCTGATTGCCATTTCTTAATATATTGTGTGTTAATATGAAGAGTAAACAAATTTTATCAAATAAAGAGTACATTTTAAAATGTTTCTGTATGTTTTGCCTCTCTAAATGTTATTATGTTAGTTTAATCAAGTAATGATTTGTCAAAAAGTAATTTACTACATTCAGAATGAAATAAAACATTGCAGGAGTGAAGGAAGCAGTAAACTCCTAGCTCGTATGTCTTCCCTGTGGTGGATTATGGGCAATCAACCATTGTCGACCGTACATCAAATGTACACCCTAAATTAGAGTGCATTGTGGGTAAAAATGAGTGAACAAAAGTTGGGAACGAGTGGCTCACTCAGAATTCAGACACTCCTACAAAATGGCAGACACCCGAAATAGTGCACTATATAGTGGATGGGTGTGGTTTCAGACACAACGAGTGTTCCACGACCTAGGTTGGTGCCCTACGCAATGGGCTGCATACTCTGCATTTAGAGAGTGGCAGTACTGCAGTACAGAACTAATGATCTCAATTCTTTCAACACTTAAAACTGTAACTACACTGTAATAATAATCCACACAGGACTACTTTTGTAACTTCTTTTGTTTTGCACAAACCAGCACAAGCAAAGTCCAAGTGTTTCAATATAAGCTAATAGTTATTAGCTTTTTCCATGTACATTGTGGTTAACTGTAAAAGCTAACATGCAAAACGTGATTTGTATGTACTGCAACACAGATTTATGCTTGTGCAAAAGCCCCCACAAAGAATTATTAAGAAGCTTTACAGTTCTTTAGTTTAAGTATACTGATTTGCGTTGGTTCCATTCGGATTAAGGATAAACGAAAATAGAGCAACAGAACATAAAGGCCCAGTTATGACTAAACAGTGTTTGTGTTCTCTCAACACAACAGGCCAACACAGAGCTTTTTTATTGACCTCATCCAAATGCCCAGTGACAAACTTTGAGCTATGAAATGCCCATTATTCATATAGAACCAAAATTGCAAAGAAGACTAGTTAGCCTGATCAACAAAGAGTTTAGGACAGCAAAAAGGGCATGATGGTCCTCATGGTCCATTGGGATATTGAAAGCCTCATCAGCAATGGACTGGGCTCAAATAACATGGAAAACAGCAGTCTGCCAGCATTTGAATTAGGACCCATCCGGTGTACAATTCCTATTATAAACTTGGTTCCTCTTTGACTGCTCCAGTATCACTGACCACAAGGGCAGTACTGAATGACTGACAATGTTCCCACAGAACAGACACCTACCTAGGAAAGAGGTAAATGTTGCAACTCATCCAGTCGGACCTTTGTGCATTAAAAAGACAGGCACATTTTGTAAAAACCAAGTGCATGTAATAAAAAGGGAAAAGGTCTAGCCTGGTCATGCTGCTACCACAGGCAAAGGGCTGTTAGGAACAGTTGTCATGATGCCAAGTATCCAACAAATACGTCTCATTGGGAATAATGAGAAAGGGAACCTATTAAACAGAAGAGAACAATCACAGAGTAAGTTCAAAAAGACACAGAGATGTTTGTTCCATGATGTTTTCTTTGAGGAGGGAAAGAACATCCTCTTTCACAGTTATCCCACATCTCATCTCATATTCCTGCAAAGCTCTAACCTTCCTTCAGAAAGGTACTCGGTCATGAATAAAGCATTTAAAGAAGCATAACTTAAGCTGAAAAGAGTAATAGTAATCAAAAGTCCAAAGCTATTGTTTAAGTATACATTTAAGCATTATACAGCTTGTTATTTAGTTAGTTTCAAAACAGTATGGGATGAGTAAGCGATATAAAACTAAACTAAAAGTTTAAACATTAAAACATTACATAACAGTAAATTATTTTTAACTCTTTCTGCTAATTCTGTCATAGATAGATTTTGATAGATAGATAGATACATAGATGATATAATATGATATGATAAGAGAAAATAATGTGTATTAATGTTTAATTTTGATATCATTAAGTTTTGTTTATATGTTTAAGTTTTGAGAGGAGAGATACCATTCTGCCAGAGGAGCGCTGCCGAGCCAAATGAAGAAGAATCTGTCTGTGATAATATTTAAACAATCAGATAAAAGTGGTCAATGAATACCTCATTTGATTGGTTACAAGAAGCAGATAGAACCATCTCCATCCTTGTGATTACAAAGCTCTTCTGAGTGAGACAGTTGTGCCAAAACTGTGAGTGCAACAAAAGGAAAGATGGGAAAATTATTTAGCCACAAAAACAAGTTGTTTAAACATTTCCAATAGTTAAATTTTAATAGTTAATATGAAGTTACAGATTCACAAAGCATTCAAATATTTAGAATATTTTTTTCTTATGCTTGCAATTTTATTTATACCTTTACAAAACATTCTGTGTGTGTAATGGAAGCAAGCTGGTATGTATGCTGGAATGAGAGGGCTTTGAGCTTGACTGAATCAAGCAGCTCGGAGGGGGGACTCTGAAGGCCTGAGAGGACCACTGAGAGATCCCAAGAGGGGAAAAGGCTTGGACGGGAAGGGTTCAACCTCCGGGCGCCTCTAAGGAACCTGATAATCAGGTTGTGTTTACCAAGAGACTTGCCATCCACTGCGTTGTGGTGGGCTGCGATAGCAGCGACATACACCTTCAAGGTGGAGGGGGACAGCCTCCCCTCCAACCTCTCCTGCAGGAATGAAATCACTGACCGAACTGACCGAACTGCGCATCTCTGTGGGTATTCAGATCTGGAACTACACCAATTTGCGAACAGACGCCACTTGAGGGCATAATGCTGCCTGGTAGAGGGAGCTCTGGCTTGGTTAATCGTATCTACAACTGCATGTGGTAGACTGCTTAAGTGTTCCGCGTCCCATCTAGGGGCCAGATGTGCTAGCCTGCCGGGGCTGAGCAGTCGCGGGTCTGGAGGTGAGGGAGCTGCTTCAGGGGAGCCGGGACTGTAGAGTTTTGGGGCCGGGGTGCCGTGAGAACGGCACGCACTGGCTGGATGACCCAAGGAGTGAGGAAATCGCTCTTCAATTGAGAATGTGGGTACCACAGCCCGAAGGCAGTGTGGCAAATGAAACAAGGATTCTGCTCCCGGCCCTCCACCGGGGTACAGAGTGGTCTAGGTACCAGCCCCGGAGCGAACGTCTGACTGCCTGGGTCGCCTGTCTCAGGAGAGCTTAGGAGATTTCCTGGTCCTTGAAGGGGTCCTGAAGATGGGGGACATACACCGCCTGCGAGCTGCTCAACACTGGGGCTGAGAGCTGGGCCCGGGTTGAGGCAGAGCTACCTGTTGTTTAGTTGCAGGGGGATGCCCTCAGAGAGCAGGTTTGTTTGATGCTAGTTTGGTGACGCCACAGCATGATGTGGGATATTGCCTCCATCCGCTTCTTAACGGCCGAGAACTGCTGGGAGACAGGGGCATTGAGAAAGCGTGCCTTGTCAATGTCGCGCATCTCGACCTTGTTCAGCCAGAGGTGACGTTCCTGGACCACAAGGGTGTCCATCGCCCGCCCAAGTGCTTGTGTTGTGCACTTTGTGGCTCTGAGAGCGAGACCGGTGGCAGAGCGCAGTTCCTGCAGCACATTGGGGTCGGGACTACCCAGATCTTTGAGTGCTTTGACACTCAAGGGAGAATGCCGGCTGGCCACAAGGGGAGCTGCACTCAGCCCGAGCTCTGACAGAAGCAAGCAAGCGTGCCGGGGGGCGGGTGGTTCGTGGGGATTTACCCAGAGAAACCGATCCCATCGTCATCCCCAAATTGCCTTCATCGCCAGCCGGGTCATCCGCAATCCCGTGGGAAGAAGCGCAGGGTGGGGGGCTGAAGTGTCTTTCTCTCGTGAGGAAAGAAAGTCGCGACCGCAACGTTGCCATGGCTAGGTTCTCGCACTGAGAACATGAACAATTCATAAAATGCTGTGATCGCAGCCCAGGTGGCTTTTATGACCGTCAGAAGTGGAGAGAGATCGAATGCATCCAGAAACTACACAGAGGCGGAAAGATATCGTTAAAAAGACACGTCCTGAAAAGGACATTCAACACCTGCTGTGTATTACTCTTTTGTGAGAGAAAACTCAAACTCTTTTGGAAAAAAAAAACTCTTTTAGGAGGGGAAAACACTCTTTTAGGTAGTGCTGTCGAAGAGCCCAGGGGCATGGACTGCACAGCGTGCAGAGAGAGAGAATGCCAGCAGGAAATGCGCCGTAACATCCAACAGCTTCTTGCCAATAGAGGTGGTTTTCAGCTTGCTCCAAAGAAAAACTGACAGATGCATGCCCGCTTCCCTTTATACCCGTATGTCCGGGGGCGGGACATGCAAATTCTGTCTGCCAATTTCACATTGGCCTTTTCTCAAGTTCAGAGGTATGCAAGGCTCACAAGGAAGACCCCTTGTGTCACTACAATCGACACAACGTCGAGTGAGTGACTGAAGGGGAACTTGTGTGAAGGACTACAATTGATGAAGCTCATATGGAATGATCACAGTTTTTTTCTAAAACACATAACATCTTCTTTAGGTAATAAGATGCTCCCAAACAGTACCATTTCCAGAATGCTATCACTCTTAGCCACTGGATAAAATCAGACTGGAATTTTATAGCTTTCACTGTGTGCTGGAGTAGTACATGTTTACCCTTTGACAGTCCAAACAAGCTGCCCCAAAAGTCATGTTGGCAGTACCTGACATAGTAATATTTTCATGACATTGTAGTGTTTACATAAACAATTATCGCAAACTTCTTGCTAAAAGTAAATAGCTGGGCCTGGTTCAAAATCTACAAAGCTGCCTCAGTTAAGGCAACTGTCCAGTTTCAGGTCATGCAGCTGACTTGTGGTTTATGGTTGAGATTATGATAAAACAAGGTCATAAACACGGTCATTATAATAAACAAGACAAGGTGTACCAGAGCAATCCATGTCAACAGGGCATTTACCACTCATAAAACCTCTCTAAACCCTTTCACTTGAACAATGAAAAGGATGAAAGTCTCTCAATATTGTGAACTTATGTCCTTTCACTTTGATGAATGGTGGTCCCTTTCTGTTTTGAATTAGAGGTGTTTAGATTGAGATGTTTAGATACTAGAACAGGACGAACACTTTGGATCTTTTGAAATATTTACCTGAAAAGTTGTATTAATAGTGCGAGGTGGTGAAAACATTGGAAATCGTACAAATTGGCTTTTAACTTTTATTCCCATAGAAAAACAAACTAAACAATAAACTAAAAATAAATATGTTACCATGATTTATCCCAAGCACGGTATAACTTTCAGTATAAATTTAAACCTAAACATAAAGTCTAACCCTTTCCCCAAACCCTAAACCTAACCATGATTTAAATAGGGCAGTAATTTTAGTGTACCAAAACCTGTATCCTTGTTCAAAATGAGATGAGGGAAGAGTATTCTAGGTTATTGATATACTTTACATCAGTCATGTGTAATGTTAAAAAATTAAGAAAAAATGGAGATACCAAATTTGATCAATGACATTTCCTTAAAATAAAGTGTTGAATGGAAGGCTAGCTAAATTTTGATGCCAATATTGTATTCATATAAAATTCAGTTTAATTTTGTTGGTGCTTAAAGAACTTCATTGAGTCAAGTCACCCACATTATGTCTCTCACAGTTTACTAAAAACAGCATATCAAATTAAAAATACATAAAAATAGTATTAATATTAGATATTAAGTCTTTTAAGGTGTAATGTATCTACACATGTAGACTTTTGTAGTCTTTTTTGTGGTCCACGCTGTGTTGTCAGCTTGAACTGGTCCATAATAGCTTGATGAATTAACTGTGTAATTAACTTTCTAAATAGTCGTGGAAAAAGCATTATTGATAAAGCAGACAGCAACTCTAAACAGATAAACAGCACCTATTTATTATTGATTGACTATTTTCAAAGCATTGACGAGCTGCTTAAAATACATTCTTTTACAGCATTTGTCCACCATTCACAACATTCAACCATACACAAATATTACGATATTTTGGGCAGTGAAATGTTTTGTTTATAATTTAATTATATACTATAAAATAAATGTATTATTCGATGATTTTTATTTTAAATGTTTATTTTATTTTATTATAAACCACCGGGTACCTTATGCACATCTTTTTTTATCCTATGTCTCAGACACTTTTGAATGACAATTCTGTTACATTTATGACTCAAAATTTTCTCCATGTTTTTGCAGTTAAAGAAGAGCTCAATTACATTTTCTTTGGTTGGTATTTAAAGATTTCAGACTGATTGCAGACCAACGCAGCTGCCGCTCCAACAAATATAAATAATAATTATTTTTTATCTTCTGCAGCAGCTGCTGTGAGACGCACATGGACACATTATGATTTAGGTACAAGAGTAGCGCATAAAACAACCTTGCATTGAGCGGTTTCCCACAAATTAACTAGAAAATCATGTCCGTGACCAGTACCGCTGCTCCCTATAAGCAGACTTCACAGTCTTTGTAGGGCACCATCTCCCTAGGGGGGAACCATATTACCCTTGTTGGGACCAGAAAGTCCACCGGCTGTGGCACGTCGCACATTATACGTTATTGAAGGACCCGAAAGCAGTTGCGGAACACAGATGATCGCTTCGCACTCATATAACGTCAACTTGGACTCGGCCTGTTATGGACTCGGTCTTGAGGCCGACTCAGCCCCTTTTGTACTCTGATTCAACTCTGACTCGATTGTTTAAAGACTCTGACTTGACTTGGACTTGACTAAGGTGGACTGGAACCCAACACTACTATAATATCTAACACCTGTTTCTGTTTACAGAAAACACTGGGGAGGGCAATAAAAGGAGAGACCATGCTAGAGATGGGGAAAGAGAGCCAAGCTTCAGAGCTATGTTTGTGTTGACAAGAGTGTTCTGCTGAAAAGCACGTTGTTTGAGTGTACAAATAAATTGACCTATTTGACTTTGAAATTCCCCGTCCTAGCTTCCTCCTTCTAAGGTGCTCCAGGCTCAAGCAGAGGACCGGCAGCCGATCCAGAGCTTGCTGCTCCAGGAGAAAGCCCCTGTCGTGACACAGCAGCCCCCATGCCTCAGGTTGCCCTCATGAAAATGGGGGTAGAAGATGATCCGAAGGCATTCTTGGACCTATTTGAAAGAACAGATGATATTTGGAGGTGCAGCCATGCACATACAGCTTCATTGAATGGAAGCATTGTTGGTGCTGTTTGGGGCTGCACCCAACCCACTGCAGGATGGTCTTCTTCAAATCATCATACAACAGGATACTCGTCACTGGTAGTTGTTGCACATCTTGGCTTCCCCGGACCACAGCCGAATGAGACTGACCGCCCACTGGACATGAGGGAACTAATTGGCCAGAATTTAAAACTCTATTAAAGGGAATATATGTGGATGGGTCCTGTGTGAAAATGATTAGATGTGAAATGTGCGACGGCTTGGCGGAGGAGGCAGGGCCACGGTGGTCTTTGTCAGCTCCACATCAGGATGATGTAAATGAGGGTGAGGCTTTGGCCCCTCTCATCCTTAGAGGGTTTCCTGAAGGCGTTTCCCCTTTTCTGGAGTAGTCACGAGAAATAAACCTTAGGCATGGCTTTGAACAAGTGAAAGTTATTGATGGGATAAAGCTCCAGCCAAATGTTGCACTTTCATATCCATATTTTTCAGTAATCAAGGATTGGTTGAATCGAGTGACACAGGATGCTCAGACAAAAGAGGATACAGCCCAGTTGTTAAAACTGCAGAGCCGTCAGGAAATGTTAATCTAAATTCTTCATCTTAGAGCAAAACTCCACACTTTGGGTCAACTAACACAGAAAAATTTACTCCAAGCTCAAGAACGTCAAAGCCGACTGTATGACATTGGCACTCGGCTTCAAGAATTTGCACCGGTAGACAAAGTGCTTGTAATGTTGAGCTCTAAATTACTCGCCAAGTGGCAAGGGCCCTTTGAGGTCACATGACACATAGGAGATCTCGATTACGAGGTAAGATGAACAGGTAAAGGTGATGCACATCAAATATACCGTCTCAACATCCTGAAATTATGAACTGAAGCAGTCCCTATGGTCCCTAGCTCGGGACGGATGTGAAGTTAAAAGCCAAACATGTCACCCCGGTCCCTTGTGGAGACCGCCTTCACAGTCTCAAGTCACAGAGGTTGCCGAGTTGCAAAAAGAATTTGAAGACGTGTTGTTGCCTCCGCCTGGGTGCAGAATTAGATGCAATGCTCGATATGGGAGTAATAGAAGAATCCCACAATGATTGGTCCAGCCCGGTCGCTCTAGTCCCTAAGAGCGACGGGTCAGTACAGTTCTGTGCGGATTATAGAAAGGTCAATACAGTGTCTAAATTTGACGCATACCCAATGCCTTGTATTGATGAGTTGCTCAATCGGTTGGGCACAGCTAGCTTTTACTCGACATTGGATTTGACAAAGGGTTGTTGGCAGATCCCCTTAACGCTAATGTCCTGTGAAAAAAAACGGCCTTCTCCACACCGTTTGGCTCACATCAATTTGTGATACTTCCGTTCGGTTTGTTCAGGGCCCTAGCTATGATTCAGCGCCTGATGGACTGCGTCCTCAGATCGCACTCTGCTTATAGTGCTGCCTATCTGGATGACATCATTATATACAGTAATGATTGGAAGTGGCACATGCAGCATCTTAGGGCTGTTCTGAGGTTGCTGCAATGAGCGGGACTCACGATAAACCCCATTAAGTGGGCAATTGGATGGGTGGAGGTACGGTATCTGGGGTTCCACTTGGGTCATGGGCAGGTGCATTGGAATTATGTAATATTTTGTGAATAAATAAATCACTGTTGGTGTTTATTTTGTAATAAATGACTACTTACCAAATAATTAAATACATTCTCATGAAACATTGGTATGGGTTTAAATTATTTTATCTATCTATTATCATGCATGGTAATCCGAAAAGCAGAAAAGATCGCAAATACCTGGATGTGCGGCCTGATGCGTGGATGTGCGGTTGTTACTAAAAAAATTATCAGACCGCTAGATGCTGCCATTTTCCAATCAGAGTCAAGTATTCCAGAAAGCCATGTAATAAATATATTTATCTCAGTGTTTACCTTTGTGCTTAACTGTTGCACTTATAACATACAAGCTGGTATTTTAGGCATCATAAACATTAGTAGATAGACAGTGTGTGATTAGAATTAATTGAAGATGCCATAGAAAATGCCAAGATTCAACACTGCTTAAATCAAGTCAGACTTAACTGGAAAGAAATGACATTGCACTCCTGTTAATAAATCCACTTGAATAGAGTTGCAATTTTACTTGATTTATTAAAAAGGATAAAGGACCCTCTAAGAGCTCTAATACAATTCGGTCATTGCTTAAATTACTCAAAAAGTTCTTACTATACTCTGTAAAACCAGAATTATTTGAGAAAGCAGTAAGCTGTTTTTTTCCCAATGTTAAAACCCGACCCATTTAGCTGATCTGCAGAACTTAATTTCCTTCCTCAGCCAGAACCAAAGTCTCTGACTTTAGGCTAATTTCAGCATTTTTCTCTTTTCCTGTGCTGATGGAAGCAGACGGTTCCTGATTTGTACTGTTTAGTGGGCCACACCTATTCATAGCTGACATTTAATTCCATACAACCTTCACATGGCTATTTTCACACTGTGTAAATTATACATTTTAACATCATATTGCATCTGAATCTAATACCAGCTGACTGATGGCGTGTATTTCGAACTAAGTCACAACTCAGTTAAGAGTTTATGAGTTTATGGTCAAGCCATCTCTAAACTGATAAGGGAACACTGTCACTTGCAAAATGCTGGGTGTGTGTGTATCAAATTGTCTTGACATAAATTTCCAGAGATAATAAAATACACAGCGGTCTATCAGTGCAGAGAAATGTTACTGGATAGGTCGACGAGTCATGCCTAAATATTTTTTTCTTGTTAGCGATTTTCTTAGACTGCTGTATGGCTGCATTTTGTTACATGTGTTTCATTTAATAAATATAATATGTTTGCTAATTGGTCATCAAAAGCCACAAAGGTGACTTATTTCTATGCTTAACATAGTTTGATTTCCCCCAGTTGAAAGTGCGGAATGTTGTCATGTGGCAGTGATAACATTTAATCTGTATGTTATAAAACATCATATTTGTCACATACCTTTTTTTAATCTAAAACTTGACCTAAGGCACCAGCAGTAAACCGTGTGTGTGTGTGAGAGTTGGATTAGGGTTCCTTATTTGAATTTATTGCAATAATCTCTGCAGCTTTACCTCTCTAATATAAAGTCAAGCACTGACACTGACATCATGCACGGTCCCTTCATATAAAGGATTTGAATGTTCTGACACGTGCGCTGATTAAAATATATTTTTTTAGAGTACAGTGTGTTTCAGTCTGCACTTTGTCCACTCCTGCATGCTGCAGTGCACAGCTAATTTGTTGCCAGTGTTGGTAGTAATGGACTACATTTAATCTGTATTACATAGATATATGTACATATAAAATACATTATATCATAATCAAATTACAGTTACTTTTTTGGATTCTTTTTGGTATACTGTTACTTTTTTATGAATAAAATGATTACATTACTAAACAAATTGTTGTTTGGTTTCATGTTTACTGATATGGAAAGGAAAAATTAAAGGAGTATAAATTGGTACTTAAGAAACTTTACAATTAATGCACAAATACACTTTAGATTTTAATCAAAACATGCAATACATAATAAAACAATGATCTTAAAGTATTCAAATTGGATAACCTTAAAAGTGCTATCTAAAAGTTTATAAAACAGAAAAATTTTAGTAAGAAATTTTAATTTATAATCAGTACCAGATTAGAGTTCAGAAATAATTTATCAAACACTGTTTTTAACCAGCCTTCTCATAATATGTTGGAAAAAGTTTTGTCTTGAATCTAAAAAAATATTAAAAATATATCTGCAGTAATAAATTTCAGACAATAATCTCTATTCTTATCATATCATGAACACAATGAAATGTCAGCTTTCAGTGACAACTGTTAATGCAATATACATGTTTTTCATGGTAAACAGACTACACTGATTGCCCTCCACAGTTATGCAGTGCCCACTGTTTCATATAACCATGATTGGTAGGTAACAGAAAACGGATTTCATGTGTATGTGACTGCATTGATAAAATATGAAAATAAATAGAGAGAGATGAGAAAGATGTTGGTGCCTAAGATTCTATACAGTCTTTTTTGGATTGACACAAATCTTCATCAGTTTTACCCACCCAAAGACGCAACCCCAGGATCAGCACTTGGACACTTGCGTCATTGTCTGTTTTTCGTCCATCTCGTTTTTTGATTACTTGCTCAGGATTACACAGTTGATTCCAGCGATGACAATGTTCTCAGCACACCAGTTTGTCTTTAGACTGTCCTGTCTCTGCGCCTGTCACCCTAGATGTGTGTCATTAAGACATGTATATCAGATGTAAATCCACCCCCTCTTGGATTCTTAGGAAAATAAAGGATTTACAGGGATTAGAACAGAACAGCAGGCGAGAAAATTGTGGCACACTCCACCAGATACAGTATATAGTCAGCATTTAAGCACAAAAGGTGAGGCAGAAGGCAAGCATGCTTCATTATTACTATGAGTTTTGCGTCACAAAGTGTTTCTTTTTCCAACAAGTATTGGTGTAATCTTCTTATGATGGTATTTTAAGAATTCCAGCAAAAATGTATTCATAGTTTTCATTATTGTTGTACAAGTTTTAGCATTATTGCAAATCAAAACCTCATAAATTATTTGAATTAAATTGGATTAATCTAGAAAAGTTTTAGTGCAATCTTCTTGTGTGATTATATTAAGAATGGTGAGTATTACAAAGTATCATAAAGTATAATACATGGCTCAGAATTTCATTTTCTGCCAATTTCTTGCATGAAAGTGTAATGCCATATATTTATATTTGTAGTAGGCCTGTATTTACTTATTTATGTGTGCGCACAAAGTTATCCTCATAGGTAAAAAGAAGAAAAAATGTAAATCTGATGAAACCTCCCATTGGATTCATACAGTATACAAATGGGAATTTATTTATTTATTTACTTTAAACCTCTGTATTTCATCCTGTTTGATCATGAAGAATAAGCTTAGGATACAAAAATGACAAGTTAACTAGAACAGATTCAAAACATTGTTATAAAAGGATTATTGTTTATTATAAATGTAAGCAAAGAGGCACAAACACTGTGCCAACAAAAGATCTACTGTATATCAAGAAAATAAATGATCAGTTGTGAAAAACACACATTAGCGATGCAAATTAGTGCTTTTATTTGCTGTTTGTTTTAGTGAGCTCAGCGACTGTAGGACAGTTTTTACTAAACAGTAAAACTGGCTTAATCACGGGTCAGGAGGGCTGTCATGAGTGTGACCTGCTCCTTCGGTAGCAGTGTCATGCTAATGACTCTTCTTATCATAACCCATGTCCTACTCCACTCCTGCTGATCATGGATGTAAAACTACATGTGTAACACATTTACCTTACCAATATGATATAAAAAATGTAATACACAATATGTGATTGACACAGATGTCATGTCATTGTCCGACCACTAGAGGCCCCTATTTAAAATGGTCACTGTTGAAGGTCTTGATTAGTGACAACTCTTTTTATTCAAGAGTGTTTCGTATACATTTTATGGTATACTTTTTATATCACCAGAATTTGAATTTGAAAAAGCCCCCGAATTCATGATCTTGGTGTAATTTGATATCATCAAAAATATTTGCTGTTCATTTTAAATATTTGAAATTTTTTTGAGTGAATTAAACAAACAAAAAAAAAAGTTTTAATTATTCAAGAGCTGGATTTCAGCTCGAGAAATTCAGGTCTCAATATTCAGGTTGTTGAATATGGGTTGAAAAATTCAGGTGGCAAAATTGAGCATCGATGTAATCGATCTCTATCTTGGACAAAGCTATGGAAACAGCTCAAAAAACATTTTAAATGAATGAATTAATATATATAGTATATTATACATACAGCATATAGCAGTAAATATATATATAGCCTACAGGTTTAATAATGTGCAAAATGTCTTTTCTTTGCTCCTTGGCAATTCACATTGAACAAATCTGCCGAAAAGGCCATTAAAATGATTCACGTGCGTGCATACATGACCAGATAATACGATCCCCAGTTGATCCATAACACCGGCCAATCTCAGTGGTACATCACCGTAAACATCTCTCATTCAGAAGATTCAAATGTTTTTATGTTGTTTTGTGGTCTGATTAAAATACAAAAGGTCTGTGATGATCACATCTATATGAATGTAAGAGCTGCTTTTAACTCATGAAGAACATATGAAAAGCGAAAGCTTTTCCATAAGACTCCTGAACTACAACAGACAGCCAATCAAGCTAATGGAAGCCCTATGATATTGAGACCTAAAGCAGTCTCTCGATTCATAAGGGCACATCTGTTGCTTCTTTTATCATTAAGATCCACCAGGAGTGTTGAACCTCCAAATTGTTACAACCAGGTCTCATTTGGAATGTTTCAAAATAAACATGTATGCAAGAAAACAAAGTAGTCCCAGCGCAAAACTGTTAATGAAAATGAGCTGCTTGTAAATGAGAAAGGATCTTGGTCATCAGGGAACTATTCACAAGACCATAGTGATTTACAAATTGGGTGTGTTATTAGAACATCATAACTGAAACACAAGTCATTTAAGTTTCAAAACAGACCTTGATTTTGAAGTGTGTACATTCAGGGGTTAGTAAAATCATTAGGTTTAGTATGTACAGCCACTTCACAAATATATCATAGATAGAAAAAGCATTTCAGAAGAGCTAAATGAAGGCCAAGTGGTCTTACAAGTTTAATGATGATTTCCATAACCAGTGGTTCAGATGGTGTACAGCTAGAATTTTCACAATATATAAAGATAACCTATATCCAATTAAAATCAACCCCAAACCGCTGTTTGCTATGCAATGGTGTTCTATGAAAAGCAACTTCGCAATTGCCCTTTAAGACAATCATTTTCTGGGCTTACTGACCAGAGCAGCAAAGATAAATGTTACAAATCTTTCATAAAGCTTCAAATTTGGACTTTCTTACAGTAAACATAGCAAATTGGGGATCAAGACCACTGTTTGCTTGCAATACACAAATAAAAAATACAGAGTCAACAAAAATCACCTGACACCATGTAGCTAGGAAAATACAGAATGTTATCACCCTCATGCTCCACAAAAACAATTGCTTTTAATATGTACACATATCAGATTACTATATCCTCTCATTTTTAACCAACCAGAACTGAAGAGTGCCCTTTAAAAGTGAGGATTCACACTGCTAGAAATGATATTTTTTGTTTGTTTGTTTAACACAAGAGTTTTGGTATAACTATTTATTTTCTTATAGCATTTATTTTATTGTATTCATAATCTTATGTGTTTATACACACATATAATATACTATAAATTGTATTTTAGTGCTTTATTATTATTATAATAATATGTTACAGACATGAAATACCATAGTCTGGATGTTATGAACTTATATACATGAATGAAAACATGAACATTTGCGCTGTATTTGATACATGCACAGATAACTGAAATGTCTAATATCTCTGTTTTCCCCCTTCATTCCTGCTAGACTAAGGTGAAATTAAGCCATGTCATCTGAAAGATAAAACTTTAATGAAAGAAAAATTAAATGTTGGCTCTGGTAAGTAAACAGGATTCATATTACCTTGGATGTAATGATTAAACACACTCTGTTGTTCTCTGAAGGTAGAGAGAGAATATATATATATATATATATATATATATATATATATATATATATATATATATATATATATTATATATATATATATATATATATATACTGTATATCATCTTTTTCTTTTAGATTTATTATTTAATACTTCTTGACTACAATTTTTTTTTCAGAGTTGCAGTTAAAATGAGGTAGTTTGATTGTTCGTTTCCACTAGTAAATGTCATTTGCCCATATGATTATGAAATTAATGAAACTTGCTGTTAGGTGAAGGATCTAATTTAATGATTAAGTTGATCTTTTTTTCAAAACACATTAATGAAACATTATAATAAATATCCCTAAAGTGTAAAGTGTTTTCACAATGTTGGTGTCACAGTTTTTTAAAATAACTTTTGATCTGTTTCCATCGCTTTGTGATAGTCCAAGGGAATGATTACATCGACGCACGTTTGCTCTTCCTTGCATTCCTGAATGCCATCCTCAAATTTTCAACCCATATTCAACAACCAGAATATTGAGATCTGAATTTCTCAAGCTGAAATCCACCTCTTGAATAATTAAAACTTGAATTTCAAAACCTGATCTTTTTTTAAGGTGAATTCACACAAAATATTTTCAAATATTTAAAATGAACAGCAAAAATGTTCACTAAAATCAAATTACACCCAGTCTTTTTTCAAGATCATGAATTCTGAAGCTTTTTGAAATTCAAGATCTGGTGATATAAAAATGACACCATAACATTCCCTGATTTTTGCAGCCTTGCTTTTGCTTACCAGCTGTAATTATGAATGGTCCTGGATTAATCTTGTTAAACAATATGTTAATGAAATTCATTCTAATTTGGCCATTTTGCATCACTCATTGGAGAAATGCAAACAGCATTCTTGCTTGTGAGGATGGCCATCAAACTCTCCTCAGAGCCCAATAGGGTGTTTAAATGTATCCCTGTTTTACAACACAGTATTGGTATCACAGCTGAGCTAATGAAATAGATAGATAGTGTCATGTTCTCTGTTGTCTTTTGCTTTTGTGCTTTTATGTTGAAGTTTCCTGTTTAGTTCCTGTTTCCTGTTTGGTTTTTGTAGTCCTTTGTAGTTCTGTTTTTTGATTGGTTTTCCCCTGATTGTCTCCCATGCCCTGATTGTTTCCCCAGGTGTTTCTAGTTTTCCCTTGTGTATTTAAGCCCTTGTTTCCCTCCTGTCCATTTGTCTGTTATTTCATGTTTTTGTTTTGCATTACGTTCCCTGTGGATTTTGTTATTCCTAGTGTTCTGGTTTTTGGCTTCAATAAAAGCTGCACATAGATCCTCTCCCGTTTCTGATCGTTACAGATAGATTCTTTATTGTCATTGTCACCAGTACAACTAAATTTAAAATGTACATTTTGTGGAACCTGACTTTCCAGAATAGAGACATGAGTCGGAGATGGAATGAAACTCTGCTGTGCGTCACAAAGTGTCAGAAGGCCCATTCCCCTACTTCCTGTTTATGGCCCAGTGAGTGTCAAGCTTGGTGTTCATGGCAAGTCATTCTCCCAATACATACAATTTGGTGAAGCAAGTGATGCAGAAATAACATATTTTTGCTTTTAACCACAGTGTTATTAGCCTGTTGGTAATGGCATTCTCATGATAAGATTAGGAAAAATATCCATCATTATGTCAGGTGCTGTCCAGGTACCTTGACATTATCTTGCAAGCCAAGGCAGTTGTAGTCTGGTCACTGACTAAAACAGTGAAAGCAGCACTGTAAAATTTACAGATTTGCTCATTTGTGTAAATGGTTTATCCATGAATTTGTAAAATTGGGGACTAGAGGCTTTCTCCAAAAATAAAAAATATATACATGGGGAAAAAAAAAAAAAAGGTTCACCATTACATTATACATTTGTCCAGATTCTCGCTTCCATAAATTATTGAAGTACTGTAGATGTTTCAGTGGTCAAAGAGAAAGCAGATTTATCTTGGCACCATGGTAACCTTGCAAAGTTGCATCCATGCACTTCTAAAAAAATTTAACCGCCAGAATGTTGACTGTAGGTTGCTGGTGGGCTCTTGATTTTGGCCAGTTAGCAACCACCTAGCAACCACCCAGACCACCTGTCACGATTAACTGTTGTCTGCCCTGTGTTTTTCCTCTGTCATCTGTTCCCCATGGACTACACTTCCCATCCTCCCCTCTTCTGATCACCTCCAGCTGTTCCCCATTGTTCCTCACCTGTGTTTAATTTTCTCATTAGTATTTTGTGTATATAATGCCCTGATTTCTGTTCAGTCTTGGTCAGTTGTTGAATGTATTCATGTCTTGTTCCAAGCCCTGCTTTTGATTCCCTGTGTTTTTTTTCCTTATATTCTGAGTTACCTGGTTCATCTTTTTTTTTTTCATTAAAAGCTGCATTTAGATCCTCATTCCTCGTTACAGAACAACTGACCCAGACTGAACAGAAATCAGGGCATTATGTACACAAAATACTAATGACAAAATTAAACACAGGTGAGGAACAATGGGGAACAGCTGGAGGTGATGGGAAGTGTAGTCCATGGTGAACAGATGACAGAGGCAAAACACAGGGCAGACAACAGTGAATCGTGACACCACCCTAGCAACATGGTAGCAACAACCCAGAACACCCTAGAAACTTTATAGAAAAAAACATCTTAATAAAACATCACACAACACCTTAATAACCGCGTAGCATTGTCCTAGCAACCACCCACCACATCCTAAAATTGTGGTGATGAGTTATCCAAGGGCAAACACCACACATTTTCTTCAGATAATGTAAAAATCTTGTTTCATTCACAAATCTGAATCAGATGTGATGGTATATCTTCTGTATAATGGATCCATGGAGGCTTTTTACTTCTCAGAGGCCTCCAAATCCCACAAAGGAATAAAATAATTGGAATCCAATGGCATGGTCCATTATGCATGCATTTACATAATACAAATTTGTATTGTTCTGTAGTTTGTTCCATTATGCCTTAATCACGAACATTGTACATAATTACCTCTGTTCTATGTTCACTCTATTAGTTTAGCACTATATATCCATGCACTGTGGCAACACAGCTGATATGCTCTTCATTGAGTGTAAAGACGTGGTATTTTCCTCTACATGGAGATCACTGTAACCTGGTGACCAACTCATTCTTCTTACCACAAAAATACTGTACAGCCCATTGAATTAACACTCAAAGCGGCTTGAGGTTTCAGGAGAGTTGATGTTCTAATTAGAAGTTTTATATATGTACGAAAGCCTGTCCTAGGAACCGAAGTTGTTTGCCACACGGACTGATTATAGTGGGGACACACAGGAAGACTGTCTTGGGAAATGTTTACCTCTGCACGCGTATTTATGTTTGTATAATGCGTTTATGCCTTGATGTAAGTACATCTGCATATGTATGTTTATTGAATGTATGTGATTGATGTCCCGCGATCGTTCTGCGGCTATCATCGGTGCGTTTGAAGTGCCGTAGCGGCCGTAATTTGCCGCGAGAGAAACCCGCTAATCAGTATTAGCATAGGCAGTATTCTAAACTGTGTAACCACTGTGTTTTATATTAGTAATATACCATGGTACAGTGTATCATGTCTATTTGTGTTAATCGTTGTTATTGCATTTGTTTGACTATCATGCCAGTGTGTAAATGATTCACAGAATACAATTGTAATTATATTTCTTTATTGTTCCTTTAGACCATTAATACAGACATCATTGCCAACAACTAACTGGTTCAGATGATCACCCAAAGACTGTTCAATAAATACATCTTTGAAGAATCTTTTCTCCGCCCCCTGATTCTCTGACCGGAATCCTGTCCATATTTGGCCGCCTCAATCAGCGTATTATATAGTTGTAGCACGCCTCAGTTACAAAAGTGGTCCTTCAAGCCGGATTGAGAGCAAGACCGAACCAATATGGACAAAGCAGAAAGTGACCTATCTGAGACAGCGTCCAGACCTCGACGCAAGATTAATCTGGATGATTACGATGTTGGCTATCACCCTGCTGGGGACCTTCCTCCAAAGGCTTCCTCTCACTGTCCCAGTCAGCCCCGAAGCAGCTCGAGGAAAAACGTCTCGCAGTGGTGTCAGCTCTCAATCCAGGACCAGTAGGCGTTCCATTACGTCTGCTGGCGTTTACATCCCACCAGAGCTCTCTAGCGTCCAGACTGCTATGTTGGAGGAGAAGATCAAACAGAGACAGTATGACAGTCTAAGGCAGCAAGTAGTAGAGGACTCGCTGGTTGATCTGGAATACAAAAGACTGCAGGTACAAGATAAAGAAGCCCAGCGCATGCAAGAGGAAGCGCTCGCCGCAAAGGAGGCCCTGTTTAAACAACTAGAACGACAGCGCAAGCTTCAAGAAGCAGAGACTGAACTCGAAGTAGCTAAGCTTGTATCCTCTATGCTCTCCGTAGACTCTGGAGCGACTACTCCAGTCCCTGCAGACTCTGGTTCTCCAAATGGTCAACAGCTTTCATCATGGCGCAGCCAGGCTTGTTCACCGCAGCTCATGTCTTCTGAATCTCAGCAGCCCCCCTTCCAGTCGCCCGCTGTGACGTCGACGTTGCTGCCCTGTCTTACAGTACTGCCTGATCCTGATGTCTCTGCAGCATCACCTAGACCGTTACATTGGGTCTCACCGGCTTCACACACGGCAGATGCACCCACACCTGCTGCACGTGACCAAGGGCCACGAGTATTCTCATCGCCAGTCCCTGACATTGCACCATCGAATTCTACTGCTTTGCCAGTACACTGTGTGTCATCACCGTCGAATGTGCCCCCTCAATCTTCAGGAGTGTTCACCATCCCGACGTCTGCTGCGTACCCCATGAGTAGTAGCATGCAGCGTGTGACACAGCAGCCTGTTACTGCCACACTACCTACCCTTCGCTATAGGCTATAACAAACAGCAACAACGCCGGTGATAACACTTCCAGGTCCGTCGCAGTTCCCTGTCTTCAGCCACCAAGCATCGGCGACGACACTTCATGCTCCTGGTGTTAAAGCATCTGTGCCTCTTCCCCCCCACTGCCTACTCACCTCAACTGATTCCAGAGCTTCTGCTCGCATCGGCCTATGGCATTCCACGACCCATGCTACCCGTTTTCGAGAGTGGTGCTGAGAGTGACTTTGCTTTGTTTAAGTTAGCATTGGACAATTTGTTAAGTAATCACCATCATATCAGTGAACAGTATAAATATCATCTTCTCTTGAGTCATTTGGGACTTCCTAGTGCCCATCAGCTAGCTAAATCCTTCATGTATCATCCCCAGCCTTACACTGCTGCTCTGCAGGCACTTCAAGACAAGTATGGACAACCAAGACAGCTTGTTCAGTCCGAGTTGGGTGCCATCTTGAGCTCCCCACCTCTTAAGTTGGGTGATGCTAATGCCTTTGACTCATTTGCATTGTCAGTACAGTCTTTAGTGGGTATGCTGAGAAATCTTGAAGGCCAGAATGGGTACGAGCTTTTGTGTGGCTCGCATGTAGACCGTCTCTTGAGTAAACTGCCACCAGCCTATCGCGACAGTTTTGTTGAATACTGCTTAAGTTGGGGTATTCTCCAGACTGGCACCGACAAGACCTACACATTACCTGATTTCACAGACTGGCTCCAGATTAAGTCTCAAGCGAAACGTATTTCTAGTAGAGCAGCGGCTATGTTCCAGAGTGAGGCTCCGAAGCCCCTTGGTAGAGTTAGAGGAGTACTTTATCCAAGAGGGCAGCCAAGGCCAGTTCTCTTGACATGTGAGAGTGTAGCTAAGACTCCTGAGTTGACAGCCCCTAAGTTCAGCTCCAAGCCCAAGCCATACTGTCCTCATTGTGACAACAGGGATCACTACCTCAACTCTTGTGAGGCTTTCAAGAAGTTGACTACCTCCCAGATTATAGCTTGGATTAGAGATGGTAAACGATGTTGGAGATGTGGACGGTCCCATGCTGTAGAGTCTTGCAACCTTAAACGTCCATGTAGAACCTGTAAAGAGCTACATCTCACAGTTCTTCATGATTCCATTCAAGACACTACCAGTGCAGTCCTCACCGTCAGCCTCCCATCAACCCGGATTTTCTTGGACAGACCGAACCGTACACCCAGAGTCATGAGGTCATAAATGTCATCAAGGTCCTCCTTCACAATGAACACCACACAATGGAGGCACATGCCGTCCTTGATGATGGGTCAGAGAGAACACTCGTGTGCTTTCCCCGGTCGTGCAGCAGCTCAAGCTTACCTGTACCCCAGAGTTACTTCATTTACAGACTGTTCAGCAATCTCCCACAGAACTTGCAGGTTCGTCCGTTTCCTTCGAGGTCTCAGCAGTCACCAAACCCATGAAGAGGTTCACTATACCCAATGCCTTTACTGCGACTGGTTTGAGTCTCGCGGAACATAACTATCCAGTGGCTGCGCTCCAACAAGCTTATCGTCATCTGAGAGATCTTCCTCTTTCCCCTGTTGACAGAGTCAAACCACTACTCCTCATTGGTTCTGACATGCCGCACCTCTTAATGCCGATACAGCCTGCATGCAGAGGACCAGACGGAGGTCCAATAGCCATCAGAACACAGCTGGGATGGTCTCTTCAGGGTCCCATGATCCCCAAGCAACCCTCACGGTGTTATCAGCAGTGCCTTCATATTACCACCACTCCGCTTCCAGATGATCTGATTCGGCACGTCGAACGTCTCTGGCAAGTCGACACTTTCCCATACAATGAGAAGATGGTTACCAGGTCCAAGCAGGACAAAGACGCTCTCGCTATGCTCCAGAACGACCCAACCAGTGTGAACGTAGATGGCGTTCAACGTTATGCCACACCATTGCTCCGACGCATGCCCATGACAACATTCCATACAGACAAGAGTGCTGTTCTTCCTAGCCTTCGAAGTATCGAGCGCAGATTGGCACGAGATCCTAAATTAGCAAAGGCTTACTGCACTGAAATCCGCAAGTTGGAATCTGCGGGTTATGTAGCCAAGATAACCGCAGAAGAAGCACACAATACCTCGGAGTCCTGGTTCATTCCAGACCATATCGTACAACACAATGGAAAGAACAGGATCGTCTTTAACTGTTCATTTCAACATCAGGGTCAGTCCTTGAACAGTCAGCTGCTTCCTGGCCCGATGCTGGGATCCTTTTTGTTAGGTGTGCTCCTGAGGTTCCGACAACACACAGTAGCCGTGAGTGGGGACATTAAAGCTATGTTCCATCAGGTACGCTTGCTGCCCAGAGATAAGCCAATGTTGCGGTTTCTTTGGAGGGACATGTGCAGGGACCAGGAGCCTGAGATATATGAATGGCAGGTGCTTCCGTTTGGAACTACATGCAGCCCGTGTTGCTTCATTTACGCCCTCCAGCGCAGCGCCCAAGACCACCAGAACGACCAGGTCAGTCTGGTTAACATAGTTGAGAATTCCTTCTATGTTGATAACTGCCTGCACAGCACTTTGAACTCTGAAGCTAAAGAGGTTGTTGATGGGCTTCGTCAATTGCTGTCTGAGGGAGGCTTCGATCTAAGACAGTGGGCATGCAACGTACCCTCTGTCATCGAACATCTTCCTATAGAAGCCCGGTCTGTTAACAGTGAACTGTGGTTAACAAAAGTCAGTACAGACCTACAAGAACCCACTCTGGGCCTACGGTGGGACTGTCTCAGTGACACCCTAGGCTATAATTTGCGATCAACCGAGCCCCTAGAGCCTACCATGAGAAACGTGTACAAGACCTTGGCCAGTCAGTATGACCCGCTTGGGTATATCATCCCGTTTACCACCCGGGCCAAGGTTCTCATCCAAGACCTCTGGAAGCAGAATTTGGGCTGGGACGATCTAATAACACCTTTACCGCTAAGAGAGGAGTGGCTAACATGGATACGAGAGATTCCTAATCTCCTTCAGCTGCAATTTCTTCGACCTTATGCCCCAGCCTGTGCTGATTACCCTGGTGCCATCCGGGAACTCCACATATTTTGTGACGCGTCAGAAAGAGCATACGGCTCAGTGGCCTATTTGCGTACTACTGATGATCAATGCCATGTCCATGTCGCCTTTGTTCTGGCCAGATCCAGAGTGGCTCCTAGAAAATGCCTCTCCATGCCTCATTTGGAACTGAGTGCAGCCCTGACTGGTGCCCAGTTAGCTAAAGTGATCCAGACTGAGTTGCCTCATAATTTCCAGACAGTCACCCTCTGGTCTGACTCAACGACTGTGCTGAACTGGCTAACCTCTGAGTCCTGTCGCTACAAGGTATTTGTAGGGACACGCAGAGATCCAGACCCTCACAGACACAGCTGAATGGCGGTACGTTGATTCAGCTCACAACCCCGCTGACCACATCACAAGAGGCCAGGACAGATAGCAGGACCTCCGTTTGACTATCATGCCAGTGTGTAAATTATTCACAGAATACGATTGTAATTATATTTCTTTATTGTTCATTTAGACCATTAATACAGACATCATTGCCAACAACTAACTGGTTCAGATGATCACCCAAAGACTGTTCAATAAATACATCTTTGTGAAGAATCTTTTCTCCACCCCCTGATTCTCTGACCGGAATCCTGTCCATATTTGGCTGCCTCAATCAGCGTATTATATAGTTGTAGCACGCCTCAGTTACAATATATATAAAGAGATATTATCTGAAACGATAATAAAGTTATACAACATTGTATGAGAAATCATACTCCTGTCTTTAGGAGTTTAAAGTGTGCAACAACAGGGAAGTGAGTTTAAGACTCACAATGTACAATGGTTCCAATGTACATCAAAGTATTTTCTTGTCTAATGTTTCTTGGCTACTTTGTTTTTGAATTCTCTACATGCTAGATATAGACTTTTCTCTTAAATGCTGTGGTGTAAAGATTTCTAAAAGTCCAGTTAAAGTGAAAATTCTCTTTTGAATGATGAGTTTTAATGGGAGTACAAAGCTTCTGTACAAGTATAAGTTTTGCACATGAAACCCATGATTGATTTGTGCATATATAGGTCAAGTCAAGTGGTTAGACAGTTCTTCAGTTGCTGATCACTCCTTTCCCAATTCACCTACTCTAGCAGATTTGTAATGCAACATTCATGAAGGTTTACTTAATTATGCATCTTGTTCGGTTATTTTTCTGTAACTAGGGCTTATATCATCTCACTGCTATCGATCTTAAAACAGTATATGATAAAAATCTGATGATACCAATTTACCTTAAGTTTAGGATAAAGGTTGATGCATTCTGAAGAAACCATTTTGTTACGTGACATACTATTAATTCACAATAACACAAAGTAAAACAATTATATTTCAGATAAACCTGTTCCCTTTACAAAAAGCTTCACTATGATGCTGCGCTTTGCTAAGCGCAATGGGGAACAATCTTATTGTGAGCAGCTTTGAATATGTGTGTAACACGTCAATGACAATTGACTGGAATTTATAGCCTGGGCTGGTGAGACCATTGAATGCACCTGTGACTAGGCTATAAATAGAGGCGTCACCAGAGTGTCATCAGATGATTTTTCTTCAGAGCATACTATGACTGTGTGTCTTACAAACCTGCTAAAAACCTCTTTCTTCCCTTTTGTTAGGAGTTAGAAATTGTGAGGCAGTGCGCAGAACTTTCCTTTCTTTCTAAAAAAAAAAGAAAAGAAGAGTCTTCCCTCTCTCTCTCTCTCTCTCTCCATATATATATATAAAAAAAAAAAAAGAGACAGAAAATGACGGAGAAACAAGGCAAACGATGCGTGTTTCCTTGCCAGCGGTCTATGACCGACAAGGACACGCATGAGTTCTGCTTTGTTTGTTTGGGGGAAGAGCACGCTGCTCTCGCGTTGGGGCGGGTGCGCTCATTGTGACCTACTTTCGGTCGGAATGCTTCGCGCTCGCCTCGCTTACTTTCGCGAGCCAGCACCCACACTTCACTCGTGGGGCTCTCGCATGGATCTGGCTGAGGAGCGAGAGACGGGTTCGTCCCTTTCGCTCGCTCTCTCCCCAGACCCAGCCGGTCCTTCACGCGATCTCGAAGAGCGCTCCGGCGTTTCTTCGGTTCACGGGGAGGACCTTATATCTCTTGGTTCAGAGTGTGAGTTACCCGCGTCAGAGCATTCCAAACGCGATTTTAAATCTTCTGAGGAGTTGCTCGACGTGATCACTCGTGCAGTGGCCAGGCTTCAATTAGACTGGTCACGCGACCAAGAAACCCCCAAACACTCCAAATTAGAGGACAGATTTCTGTCTAGTGGCCGAGGGAAGGGAACGCCTCATCAGTCCCTTCCCTTCTTTGATGATCTCCACGACGAGCTCGCTCATTCATGGAGAAAACCTTATACCTCGCGCATTCACGTGCCCTCGACGTCGTTATACTCGACTATCGTGGGCGCTGACGCAAAAGGTTATTCAATGTTGCCGCCGGTTGAAGAGATGCTTGCGGGCTATCTCTCGCCGGGTTCGGCGTCATCACTAAAATGCCACGCCCTCCCCTCTAAGCCATGCAGAACTACCTCCATGCTAGTGGGAAGGGCTTATCAAGCAGCAGGTCAGGCTGGTGCAGCGCTGCACACCATGGCTGTGTTACAGGCTTACCAGGCTGATCTGCTAAAAGACCTGAGTGCGGGTGAAATGCTCGATGAGGAAGCATTTTTAGAGCTTCGTCGAGCCACAGATCTGTCTCTCCGTGCGACCAAGCAGTCAGCCCGTGCCATTGGCCAGTCTATGTCTCCTTTAATCAGCACGGAGAGACATTTATGGCTTAACCTTTTGGGCATCAGAGACAAGGACCGCGTGTTCCTGCTCGATGCCCCGGTCTTGCCTTCTGGTCTCTTTGGAGACGCCATGAACTCGGTTATCTCCAGATTTCAGGAGGCAAAAAGCCGCGAGGAAGCCTTTGGGCAGTTTTTTCCTCGCTGCACTCAGGGGGTGGGGCCGTCGGCCACCCGGTCTCGCCCCGAGGCTGTTAGGAGGGAAGCTCAAAAACAGAGCGTGGCGAGTCGTGCTCCCCCTCGCAGAGACAGGGGACAGGCTCGTCGTCCTCAGCAGCCCTAAGCAAGACCTCAGGGCTATAATTTCCAAAAGGAAAAAACCCTGATGGTCTTGTACCCAACCTTTTGGGGGTAGTTCCCTTCGGGAAGGGGCGCGTGTTTTATTCACTTTGGCCCTCCCGATACCCTCAAGAAAACCCTTCACTCCCGCCACCCTTGGTTTTTCGGGTGACAGAGTTTTCCGACAGAAAGTTGGGTGTACCGTTGCTTCCTGCCTTAGTTCAGGACACGGAACACTCAACACCCCCTCAACAGGAAGTGCTGAAATTAGTTCCCATTTCAGAGAACCTGGCAGTGTGGAAACTTCTGCCAGATATCTTTCTTTGCTGTGGGTCTTAAAAGAGCGTCAGGATTTAATTCACTCGCCGCCTTTCCGTGTTTCATCGGCGTGGTCTCACTACCGTAAACCGGATTTCTTTTAATGTCTGCTATGAATAGCAAAAAAAAAAAAAAAAAAAAACTCAAATCTCCTGGTTAAAGGGGCCATGGTGTGTGTTCCCCTTCCAGAGAGAGAGTTGGGTTATTACACAAAATACTTCCTGTTTCCCATGGAGGGTGAGGGGTGGCATCTGGCTTAGATCTTAAAGCTTGAACTGCCCATGGGTGTCAAGTCCTAGATGATGCCTATCAAGACGGTCGTGTCTCAAGCCCTACAACTTGTTTGGCTGGTCACCATCGATCTTGTGACACACTTCTATACTTCATTTAGAAGTTCTGCCACAACATGGAAAGTTCCTGAGGTTCGCTTCCGGGGGCAAAGTCTTCCAGTGTCAGGTTCTTTCATTCGGCCTAGCCCTTTTTACCCGCACATTCACAATGCATGATGTAGCGCTGGCTCCTTGTGACTCCGGGGCATCTGCATTCTGAATTGTCTAGACGACTGGCTGATCCTAGCGCAGTTCCAGGAACTGGCAGTTCAGCACAGGGACATCGTCTTAGCTCATCGGTTTCGCTGGGGTTGAGGCTCAACGGCAAGAAAAGCGTCCTCTCTCCCACCCAGAACACTGTCTATCGGGGCATCGTATGGAGTTCAATCACAATGCAGGCACAACTGTCTCCCGCTAGGATTGACTCCATTCAGATCACCCTGAGCAAAGTCAGGCTAGGCCAAGGTTGCACTGTTATCAGTATCAACGATTTCCAGGTCTCAGGGCGGCCACGTCCTCGGTGATCCCTCTGGACTTTCTGCTCATGAGGTTGTTGTTGTTCTTGTGGCTCAAAGCCAGGGGTTTTTCTTCCAAGGGCCAAAACCCCTAGGCTAATAAGGGTTTATTAGGGTTTATTCCCAGAACTGATGCTCCTCCTCGACGGCTCGCCTTGGGCGATTCCGATCAGGAAGGATCTTCTGTCTCAGGCACAGGGGATGATACTTCATCCCCGTCCCGAACTGTGGAATCTTCATGTTTGGCCCCTGAAGGGTACCAACTGAGAAACACAGGGCTGTCGCCTGAGGTTATCGAGATCATTCTTAGTGCAAGTCCCCTTCCACTAGAAGAATTTACGCCAATAAGTTGGGTGTCTTTGAAAAGTGGTGCAGTTCACATGATGCAGATCCAGTTAACTGCCAAATTGTTTCAGTTCTGGGTTTTCTGCAAGGAAAACTGTCAGCAGGCATATGCCCTGCCACTCTCAGGGTCTATGTGGCCGCCATTTCTGCTTGCCACGCCTTGATCGATGGGGCGCCTGTAGGGAGACATCCTCTACTCGCTTGCTTCATTCGTGGAGCCATGCGGTTGAGGCCCCCTGTCAGGACTAGAACTCCTTCCTGGGACTTGGCAATAGTCCAGGAAGGTCTAGTTGAGATCCCCTTTGAACCTCTAGAGTCAGCATCTGACAGACTTCTGACTCTAAAGATGGTCTTTCTTATGGCGATTACCTCTCTCAAGAGGGTTGGGAATCTACAGGCTCTGTCTGTGTGCCGGCCTGTTTAGAATTTGCCCCAGGTACAGCTAAAAGCTATTCTATATCCGCATCCAGTCTATCTCCCCAAGGTGCCTTTTTCGACAGTACATCCTGTCACTCTGGAAGCCTTCTGCTCCCTGCCGTTTTTAACGCCGGAGCAAGAAAGACTTCACCGACTCTGTCCTGTCTGTGCCCTTCAGACTTATGTCCACCGCACTAGCCAGTGGCGTAAGTCAGGGCAGTTGTTTGTCTGTTTTGGGGGCCGCAACAAAGGGCCGGCCGCTACCAAACCGACTATGTCACATTGGGTGAGGGATGCTATTGCCCTGTCCTACGAGGCGCGCAGTCAAGCTTCGCCAGTAGGTATCAGGGCTCACTCCACCAGAGGTGTCGCTTCCTCTAAAGCTTTGGCTAGAGGTGTCCCTCTGCAGCAAGTTTGTGATGCGGCAGGCTGGTCCTTTCCGCACACATTCATCAAGTTCTATAGTTTAGATGGTCACGCTACTCCAGGCTCTTACGTCCTCGAGTCGACATCTCAACCCCATGCCTCTACAAGTTTGTGAAGCAGCAGGCTGGCCCTTTCCGCACACATTCCTGTGTTCTCATGGTCTAGGTGTTCAAGCTACCCTGGGCCCTTAGGTCCAGGGGTAGGAGTTTTAGTTGGGTTTGTGTTGCGGCAGGCTAGTTCCTTTCCACGCACAGTCTCAGACTTTATTGGCTAAACTCTTTTTATGCCTGAACAAGTTTGTGATGCGGCAGGCTGGTCCTTCCCGCACACATTCTTCAGGCCCTATGTCTGGGCTCTCATGCCCCTGAGTTCATTTCTGATCTCAAGTTTAAGATGGTCTGTGTACGGCAGGCTGGTCTTTTCCGTACACATTCCTAAAATCTTACGATTCATGCCTGATCAAGTTTGTGATGTGGCAGGCTGGTCCTTCCCGCACACATTCTTCAGGCCCCATATCTGGATTCCCTTGTGTTCATTTATGATCTCAAGTCTAAGAAGGTTTGTGTACGACAGGCGGGTCCTTTTCGTACACATTCCTAAATCTTACGATTTAGATCCTTATGCCTGAACAAGTTTGTGATGCGGCAGGCTGGTCCTTTCCGCACACGTTCATCAAATTTTTTTGGTTTAGATGTTTTAGCTACCCTGGGCTGTTTGCCCTTGGGTCGATGTCTCAAGCCCATGTCTGAACACGTTTGTGATGCGGCAGGCTGGTCCTTTCCGCACACATTCATCAAATTTTATGGTTTAGATGTTTTAGCTACTCCGGGCTCTTACGCCCTTGAGTCAACATCTCAAGCTCATGTCTTAGACCTCTCGTGTTTTTTGTGAGCACACTTCACAACCGTAGGGGTCCGGACAGCCCCAGTGCGGCGGCGTAGGTATTCCGTTCCCCATAGCGCTTAGCAAAGCGCAGCATCATAGTGAAGCTTTTTGTAAAGGGAACGTCTCGGGTTACATGTGTAACCCTTGTTCCCTGAAAAAAGCGGAACGAGATGCTGCGCTTCTTTGCCGCACTGGGACGTCCCAGGACTGCTCTTCAGAAAAATATCTGACGACACTCTGGTGACGCCTCTATTTATAGCCTAGTCACAGGTGCATTCAATGATCTCACCAGCCGAGGCTATAAATTCCAGTCAATTTTCATTGACGTGTTACACACATATTCAAAGCTGCTCACAATAAGATTTAATTTTAAATCTTAAAATTAAATAACATAATTTAATTAAATTTAAAATTAAATAACATTATGAGTCACACCTTTATATGTTGTTATACTTGAATAGTAAGAGCTTAGACAAGTTTGTGGTTTGTTAAGTCAGAGAACACACTCTTACTCTGATTGTTTTTCTGTAACTGAATCCCTAAAGTGGTGTGCAAATTAGTTGAATGCACGATTTCTGTTAGCACTGTTTGAAATGTTTATAGGAGGCTTGTGGGGATGTAAAGGGATAACTGGATCTAAAGGATAGAAGAGGGTGATGTAAGATTTCTTTCTGAGTGGGGAGAAAAGGGAAATTACAGGAGGGAGAGAAGGGGAGTTTAGTATTATATAATTAATTATCCACTGCATTAATTACATGCAAGCAAACAGAGCAGAAAGTGCAACACACATTTAGCATCTACTTTCACATGATTTTATTTTTGGATTGTGGTGTTTTTTTAGTCATTATGAATCAGTTGCATCCCATGCATCATTGTCTCTCACTCTGATATTGGCAGAATTTGAGAAACACTATGCTCGACCAAATAATGTCCTGATTCAGTTTTTGTAAAAAGTATTGTATTTAGTCTTCTGTACTACTTTCAAGGACAGAACATTTTGTACGACACAAAAAGAAAAAAATGTACCTCTCTTTGAGGAAACTCTGGAGATGGGAGGGGCTCTGGATTAGACTCTGACCGTGCTGTTTTAAGTTAAAGGCGGTTCTACCAGGAGGGAGGAACTTGAGCGCTGAGACAGAGCTTGTGATTAGCAGGAAATGCTTTGTTCCCCAGTGCCAGCATTTTTTCTCTATTCTTGCAACCAAAGCATATGACTCTTGATTTGCTTAGACATATGGCCTTGCATCCATGTTCCTAAACAGAACCAGTCACAACTTGTTCTTTCTTAAGACTTGTTTACTTGAAAGCTGTTTTATGCAAGGCTTTATTGCATTGGTACTGCAAAAGACACACGTTTCTCACCATACTACAAAAAAGTATGTGCCATAAAGTTCTCAATGGTGACCTGTTCGCCAAAGGTGCTTTTGGAGAAAAGGAGCAATAAATTGCTATATTGTCTGAAGAAAGCTGACTTTTCACAGTCAAAGCAAAGAAATGTGGGCCAGTGTATTGCTTTCTTGGATTCAGTACATACAGTATTTTATTAGGCCTTAAAATGATATCAGAAGACATGCTTATCACTGGCTGTGCTGTAAATCAGGCTGATTGATTACCATTGTGCTTCCCATATGTTCTGTGCTGCCTTAACCTTATTTGCCCTGTTACGCCACAGGTCAAAGTTCATGCAGCTGTCTGCATTGTATAATATTTCACAGAATTCTTGAATCCATTTAAACCTCAAAATGGTTCTAGAGATGCATTGATGTCTTGACGTCTACAACAACGACTCGCAATTTAGAAAACCTGACCAGACGCTCAGCCAGACGTCCGACAAAGAGGACCAGTTTGGAAAAAAGAGGACGGTCACTCTATTATTTGTCTCTTTTTTGTGTGTGTGTGATGTTAAGGACTCTGCATGCTGGGTATGAAATTTACGTTTTTGCCCATCAGCCACATTTGCGGAAAAATGTCCAATTTTACCAGCCACTTTGATTATTTATATAATTTGAACAATGTTATTTTTTAGAATCTAATATATAACATACTTCACTAGGCTTTTATTATTATCATAATGAAAAACTTACAACATTCAAATGGAGGCTACAGACTAGACAAGCACAGAAGAAAATCATCTTGTTCAAGATCAATTTCTGAGGTTGTGCTGCTTAAAATGGTTCTAGAGATACATTGCCCTCTTGACGTCTACAACAGGCTCTAGAAGTTTCAAAAATGACTCAACATGTACACAGCTGCATATTTGAAAGGGACAAAAATTTCGACAACATCAGCTTAAAAACAATGTGATATTCTGGCTCTTTCAATTCTCTTGAGTTGTGTGGTCCCCTTTCACCAAAACCATACAAAGACTGTACAACAGTTGTTATGTTAGAACAACAGCTCACACTGCTACTTTATGCATGCACGACAGTGAAAACAAGTCAGTGTGTAATAGAAAGTGGCTAAGCAAACGACAGGTGAAAGTCAAGGACTAAGAGAATCTATGCAGCAAACAAATCACACCACGATGCTGACCCAGTCAGGCATGTTTGTTGAAAGAAAAATAAATCACAGAGACTACTTACAGAGTACATCACAGTATACATGTAAGCGCAGCCTAGTTCTAGCGGGAAGAATAGCAGCTGTACATCATTGCACCATTAGCTGGGTAATTCCCAGCCAATCACATGTAAGCCATTGGTTTATAAGTCTGCTCACAATCTTTCACATTGCTGTTTCAGTGTGCTAACACGGTAACCTTTACCACCCCACCACCACCAGTTGAGTCCCGTCCTGCATGGGGGTAGGCTCCTATCCCCTGCCTCCTATCTCTGGCAGGATTGATGGTTTCGAGTACAACTTCTTTGGACCGCTAGACTGGGCTTACACCAAAGAGAGACATTTCTTTTCTGTTTTATATTCATCAAATAAATGTCATCTTAAATTTCACTCAAGTTTGCGAGTCTTCCTGATAGAAATGGTATTCTACATACCATTATTTTTAATTTTCTTACATTTTTGTGAAACAGAGCAGATTATGCACTGGTAAATGAGCATGATTACATGCATGATATTACACTGATTATTCTTAATAAATCAAAAATGTGTGTGGTCATGTACACGCCTTCAATGTTTTTCTTGTATTAGGGTAAGGTCAATACAAGTGGTTAGCACTGTCGCCTCACAGCGAGAAGGTCGTGGGTTCAAACCCCGGTTGCCCCGGCCTTTCTGTGTGGAGTTTGCATGTTCTCCCCGTGTCTGCGTGGGTTCTCTCCGGGTGCTCCGGCTTCCTCCCACCATCCAAAGACATGCAGGCTAGGTTAATTGGTGTCTCCAAAAAATTGCCCTAGGTGTGGATGTGAGTGTGAGTGTGTGTCTGTCTATGTGTGGCCCTGCGATGAACTGGCGACCTGTCCAGGGTGTACCCCGCCTTTCGCCCAATGTTAGCTGGGATAGGCTCCAGCCCCCCGCGACCCTGTACACAGGATAAGCGGTTGATGATGGATGGATGGATGGATGGAGGGTAAGGTCATAAACAGTTTAAGAAAAAAACTATTAGCACATGTAAATTTTTGCCCATTCAATGTAAACACATTTACTGGCATTCTTATCAGCTTATCCAATGTGTGCATGTGTTGTATACATGCCTGTTTACATTTTGACGTCAAAAGCAAAGAATAACCACGATGACTTCAAGTCTCATGTAAACAAAATTTTTACTGTATGCATTCAATAGTGGGCTCACACTTTTCTACAAATGTAGTAGGCCATCATGTTATTCCACATATAAAGGTAATTAGCATACTGTGTATAGTATATATACAAAATACTGCAGAAATATTCAAAGTAGCACAGGCAGATAATAGAGCTATAGGTAAAATAAACAAAGAATTGGGAATCTTATGAGTTACTTACTTAAAACCAAGACTATCATGGCCTGTGAAATGAGTGTATCTACACACACACACACAAAAGTGTCGCTGTGCCACCAGCAGCCAGTGTTGTAATTAAGGACTCAAGCAGCTGCTTGAGTGGCTGTGGGCATTTATGTCCCATGAGGCATCACAACTGTTGCACCTGCCTCTGGGGTGTTGTTCCAGCATACTGTACTTTTCACACAGCTGGTCTTGTAAGTCCCCAGGCTTTTAACATGGGCCCTCCAAAGGCTTGGCATAGGAAAGTAATGGACATGTTTCAGTGCCAGCAGTCTACAGAAGAACTGAGATTCACAGAAACCTTGGCCAAAATATTTCAATAGATTCTATGAAGTTGAAAGATGCTGTTTAGTAACGTATCCAGGACTTGATGACTAAATTGTTAACAGAGAGGTGTTATGATAGCCTTCTCCAGTATTTGAGATACACAAAATGGCCAAAAATGTGAACACCCCTTTCTAATTGACAGGTTTGGCTATTTCAGTAATTCCGGTGTAAACAAATCTTAATGTTACACCATGCAATGACATTCTAGAGAATTCTTTTCATTTAGGGGAGGGCCTTTTCTGTTCCAAACTGACAATGCACCTGTACACAAAGCAATAACTATTTGATGATTAACTGAGTGATTAACTGAGATAACTGAGTGTATGATTTTATAGCCAACAGTGAGCCAGGCCCCATCATCCCACCAAACTGATGCTCTTGTGTCTTGTTGACCATTTAATTTCAAAAGCATGGGCATTAATTCATCCCTTTACTGCCACAACAGTTTTCACTCATCTGGGAAGGCTTGCTTCGAAATGTAGGAACATGGCTGCAGGGATTTGCTTTGATTCAAACACAGTGAGGTCAGGCAATGATGATGGACTGGCTTGCAGTTGTCATTCCAATTAATCCAAAATTTGTTCAGTGGGGTTCTAGTCTGGGCTTTGTGCAGGCCAGTTAAGTAAATCATGTCTTTATGGATCACACTTGGTTCACAGGGGCATTTTCATGCTGGAACAGAAAAGGATTCTCCCCGAACTGTTGCTATAAATTTGTGTAGAATGCCATTGTGTGCCTTTGCATTAAATGGTTAGTTCACCCAAAAATGAAAATTCTCTTATCATTTTCTCACCCTGATGATATCCCAAGTGTGTATGGGATACCTTCTTTCATCAACAGAACAAATTTGAATAAAAAAATAAAGAAGTAGGCAAAATAATGTCAGAATTGTTGGAATTCCTAAGCATGAGGAAGGCAGAGATATGGTAAAATTCCTAGACGAGCATTTCCCTAGTCTGCTCGACATAACAGGCCACAATCTAGAAATTGAGCGAGCTAACAGAGTCCCAGCTCGCAGGTTCACTGAGGGAGATAGGCCCCGATCAATTCTGGACAGATTTCTGAGATGAACTTTGGACTTTTTGTGTTTAGAGGGATGGACATCAGTTAGCGCTGTCATGCACTGTGTTAATGCGCACGTTTTTCTTTTTTCAGTTTTTTTGGTTCTGGGGGAAGTTCAGGGTTTGATTGTTGCATTAATGGGGAATGTGGTTTATATAATTGTATTTTTGACACACAATCTATGTTTTCTAATAAGATAAAATGTCAAATGTTAATATAAGTGGGTTTTCTCTCTCCACGTGGAATGTGAATGGGTTGGGGCACCCCATAAAGAAAGATTAATTATTTTCTTAACCTGTTGATACGCACCCCCTTTTTGAACACAAACCATGAAAATGACATACCTGAACGGAAGTTTATAGTAATGGAAATATTTTGTGCTGAACATGTTTTTATAATCTAAAAAACTATTAAAGAAAAGTAACAAGACAACGCAGAAATACAATGTTCTCAAAGTCACAAGTCTAAAGAGGATAGTGGATATGAAGTGCTGTTTTGATATTGCATGTTTTCATTTGTACTCCTGGCACAAATAACTAAATTACTGTTTCTGGAGCATTGCTAACGTGAGAGATCGGATATCAATGTTGAACCCTTAGACCTTTGAAAAGATGCATAATTTGTTAACATTAATTACATTTATAGACGGTAAATTCTATATTAAATGTAAGCAGAGTGACGTCACTACCGCGTGCGAGGCGATTGTGTATCAAAAGGTTAAGCGTAAGATATATGATATGGTTTTTCTGCAAGAAACGCATCTGTCCCCACAGGAAGCTGAAAAATTTGGAAAGATATGTGTGGACATGTTTTCTTTAGTGCTGGCTCAAGTACGAGCAGGGGAGTCATTACATTGATAAGTAAACATCTATAATTCAATTGTCTCTTATTAGAGTCATTATTGTTTTAGCAGAAATTCAGGGGCAAAGTTTGATTTTGGCCAATATTTTCAGCACCGAACAATGAGGCCTTTTTTTAAAGATCTTGAAGGGATGTTGCAAGCCACTGGCACCCCTCACAATATAATATTGGGAGAAGACTTTAATCTATTGATGGACTCAGTCCTTGATCATAGTGAAGCAAAAGTGTGTAAGCCCCCTGAGCAACATTGAAGCTTCACAGGATATGTAAAAATATTGGTCTTACAGATATTTGGAGACTTTTGAACCCATCTGGTAGGGACTCTACATTATGTACATCAGTCTATAAGATTTATTCTAGTATAGATTTTTTTAATATCTAAGTCCCTCATTTCATATGTTGTTGATTGCTCAATTGGAAACATCTCAGTCTCAGATCACGCCCTGATGAGATTAGAGGTGTTGCCACATATGGAAAAAAATAAATCATATAGTTGGCGCTTTAAGAACAGGATTATTGTTCTGTCTTGCCCTGGAACCATTAGCAGCCTCTATAAGAAAGGATGATGATTTTCCAGGAGTGATGTGCATAAGCTTCTGCTTTACGCAGATGATATTTTCTTATTCTGCTCTGACCCCACTGACCAATAGAAAGCACGCCACTCCAGCCGCCCCCCGCATTGCTCCTTCTTCCCATGGGATTGAGGACAATGCGGCTGGCGATGGAGGCGATCTGGGGATGGCAGCGGGTGCAGCTCTGCCAGGTACGCCCCCTCGGCCACCCGCCCCCCAGCATGCTCGTTGACTCCCATCCGTGCTCAAGGCAACAGTGGCTTGCCTCACAGCCAGCCTGCTTATCCTCTAGAGCTCGAAGTGGATGAGCTCGCCGCTGCATCGGAGAGCGCAGCATCTGACATGGATGACTCCCCTGGGCTGCCGCCTTCGGGCCAGCACGCCCAGGCTGAGGCTGATGCCCAGATGGCCGTCAAGCTTTCCCGGGCTGCCGCCAGTATGGGCTTGGACTGGAACCCTCCGTCCTCCTCACAGCCATCGTGGTTGGATGACTGGTTCCTGGGGTCTGGGCGCTGATCACAGCCTCGCCCCCCGGTCCCGTTTTTCCCGGAGGTGCATGATGAGCTGACGTCATCGTGGAGAGCACCCCTCTCCACCCGTCACAAAGCCACTCGCTCATCCGCTCTCGCTACCCTCAACGGCGGAGTGGCCCACGGGTACGCGGCGAT
Organism: Moxostoma hubbsi; assembly: GCA_032164185.1. Classification (NCBI taxonomy): domain Eukaryota; kingdom Metazoa; phylum Chordata; class Actinopteri; order Cypriniformes; family Catostomidae; genus Moxostoma; species Moxostoma hubbsi. Next base: position 14,332,680 of record JAVLUX010000004.1, on the reverse strand, counting down.
TCCCCAGGTGGATAGGGCTGTTGCACTCCACTTGTGTCCCAGAAACCCTACCACCTGGCGGGGTCACCCTGTGCTCCCCTCCAAGGTCTGTAGGACAACATCCTCACTGACCGCGAAAGCCTACAGCGCCACCGGACATGCCACTTCTGCCCTGCACACCATGGCCCTCCTGCAAGTCCACCAGGCCAAGGCACTCAAAGATCTGCACGGGGGTAGCCCTGATGCCGATGTGCTGCAGGATCTGCGCTCAGAGACCGACCTTGCCCTTAGAGTCACGAAGGTCACAGCGCAGTCACTCAGGCACACGATGGCCATGCTCGTGGTCCAGGAACGTCATCTGTGGCTGAACTTGGTCGAGATGCGTGAGACCAACAAGGCTCGCTTTCTCAACACCCCTGTCTCCCAGTTCGGCCTCTTCGGCGACACTGTCGAGGACTTAGCCCAGTAGTTCTCCGAGGTGAAGAAGCAGACGGAGGCCATATCTCACATCCTGCCCAGCCGCAAGCCTGCTGCCATGGTCCATGCCCTGTCTCCCGACGCCATATTACCTGCTCTGCCCGCTGCGAAGCCCCACCGGGAACGTCAAAAATAACCGTCCCCTATGTGCCCCTAGCACGAAGCTTGGATGAGTGGCTCTCACTTCCCAACCCGTCATGCTGGCTGGGCCGGACCATTCGACTCGGTTACACAATTCAGTTTGCCAGGCCCCCGCCCCCCTTCGCGGGCGTCCGCTTTACAGCAGTATATGCGAACATGCCGCGGAAATCACTACTCTTTTACTCAAAGACGCAATATAACCTGTCCCTCCAACCAAAATTAAGAAGGGTTTCTATAGCCCTTACATCGTCGTACCCAAGAAAGGTGGCATCTTATGACCGATCTTGGACCTGCTAGTTTTCAACCGGGCTCTGCTCAAACTCCCGTTCAAAATGCTCACGCAAAAACACATCTTAACTTGCATCCGGCATCTAGATTGGTTCGCAGCGGTAGACCTGAAGGACGCGTACTTTCACGTCTCAATTCTGCCTCGACACCGACCCTTTCTACGGTTCGCGTTCGACGGCCAGGTGTATCAGTACAAAGTCCTCCCCTTCGACATGTCTCTGTACCCTCGCGTCTTCACGAAAGTCGCAGAGGCAGCTCTTGCCCCGGTCCGAGAAGCCTGCATTCGCATACTTAATTACCTTGACGACTGGCTTATTCTGGCCCACTCACGAGAGTTACTATGCGCTCACAGAGACCAGGTGCTCAGACACCTCAGCCGCCTGGGGGTTCAGGTCACTGAAAAGAGCAAGCTCACCCTGGTTCAGAGCATCTCTTTTCTCGGCATGGAGTTAGACTCAGTCTCAATGTCAACAAGCTTCACCAATAAGCATGCGCAGTCGGTGCTGAGATGCCTCGCCTCCTTCAGGCCTGGCACAACTGTCCCTTTAAAACTTTTCCAGAGGCTCCTGGGTCATATGGCATCCTCCCAGCGGTCGCGCCGCTGGGGTTGATGCAAATGAGACTGCTTCAGCACTGGCACCGTGTGACGATCACCCCACCTGCCGCCAAACATTCAAACCCTGGACAGACCTCTGCTTTCTACGGGAAAATGTACCCTTGCAGCAGGTGTCCTGACGCGTCTTGGTCACCACCAATGCCTCCAGATTGGGTTGGGGTGCCGTCTGCAACGGGCACGCAGCTGCGGGCCATTGGAGAGGGGCCCCGCTGTGCTGGCATATCAACTGCCTAGAGTTGTTGGCTGTTTTTCTTGCCCTGTGGAAGTTCCTCCTGTTAGCTCGGGACAAACATGTCCTAGTCAGGTCAGACAGCACCACTGTGGTAGCGTACATAAATCTACAAGACAGCGTACGCTCCCGCCACATGTCACGACTCACTCGTCGTCTCCTCCTTTGGAGCCAGCCACTCAAGTCGCTGCGTGCCACTCACATCCCCGGCAACCTCAATGTGATAGCGGACGCTCTGTCACGACAACGCTTGCCCAGCGGAGAGTGGAGGCTTCACTCCCAGTCGGTCCAGCTGATCTAGGTCACTAACATCGTGAGTGTATCCAAGATGGCCGCGTTAACGTGAGCGTTTGCTGTCTGATTCGACTGCTCTGTAATTTGGACTTGGTTATAACTGTTACCTTCAACCATTTTATATCCATTTAAGCTCTTAAGACTTTTTCAGCAATGGATCAAGAGATTTCCCTACAAACAATTTGGGACTCAATACAGCTAATTAAAGTCGAAATGACTGCTCATCTTGATTCAAAAACTGAGATCATACAAACTAGCCTTACTAACATTCACGGATCCTTATCTTCACTGTGTGAACAAATTTCTGAGCTTGAACACAGGGTGAGCTCTAACGAAGATAACTTTGATGATCTGTCGAAACGCGTGCAAATACTTGAAAAAGAGAATGCCTACCTGAAGGTCAGAGTTGACGACGCTGAGAACAGAAGTCGGTCATGTAATCTTCGTTTCATCAATGTGCCCGAAAAGAGTGAAGGTAGTGATGTGATCGTCTTTGTGAATCAGCTGATTCCGCTTCTTCTCGGCAGAGATCATTTCTCTGTTGTACCGGCTGTTGAGATGGCCCATCGCTCTCCTACATTTAGTTCTGGATCCAGGCCTGTGCCTAGACCTATTTTGGTCAAGTTTCTACATTTCCAGGACAAAGTAAAGATTTTACGTCTGGCCAGGGAGAAGAAGGATCTCCTCTACAAAGGTACTCGAGTTCACATTTATCCGGATTTCAGTGCTGGTCTGATTAAGAAGCGCCGGCAGTTTGATGATGTGAAAAAGAAACTTCGTGCTGTGGATATTAAATACTCTTTGCTGTATCCCTGTACGTTGAGGGTGATGGTACATGGAAAACCTAAATTATTTCGTAGCTCCGAGGAAGCAGAGATTTTCTTTCGAGATTTTTCTGTCTCCTCTTTTTGATTTATGGTAGGCCTACTCTCCGCTCTAAGTCTGCGATGATGTAGCCTACTATGTATGTGTATGTATGTATGTGTATGTTTATATATATATATATATGTGTATGTGTATATATATATATATATATGAAAAAAAAAAAAAAAAAAAAGAATATATATATATATATATATATATATATATATATATATATATATATATTCTTTTTTTTTTTTTTTTTTTTTTCGTTCAGTCCTCTTTTTATAATGTTATCGCTGCAGTTCGAATTTGGGGCATATTTGTTATATTTGCTTTATTTATTTATTTATTTATTTATTTTTTCGATCTTCAATGTGGATGTGTGTGCGTGTGTATATGTTTAGTGTTTGTGTGTTTGCTCAAGTTGCTGCATTTTTCTCTCTACCCCTTCCTTTCCCCTTTAGCTTATTATGTGGCTGGTTGAATTATTGTTTATATTGGTACAATTGAATCTGTTAAAGGTTTAAAGGTTATTCACCTTAACATTAGGAGTCTTGTCTCTAAAATAGATCTCCTTAGAGCCTGGGTTTTTCTTTATAAACCTAATATCATCACTATATCTGAAACTTGGTTACATAGTAATATTTCCGATGATGTGATTAATATTGATGATTATGTTTTGTATAGATCTGATAGAGCCTCTAGAGGTGGTGGGGTGGCAACTTATGTTTCTGCAATTTTAGCTTCCGAATGTGTTATTCCTAATATAGATCCAGTTAATTTTGAGTGTCTTTTTGTTAAAGTTACTTTTCATGTTAATAAAAATTTAACTATTGGTAATATTTATAGGCCACCTTCTGCTCCGTCTGACTCTACGTTGTGTATTCTGTCAACGATTAATTCCTTAGAGAAGCACAATGAATTGATTATTCTGGGTGACTTCAACAAAAACTGGTTGGATCGTTCTTCTGTTAATGATAGAAATTTATTTGGCAGTATAAATCTCAGTCAGTTAATTGATGTGCCTACCAGAGTTGACCATCGCTCTTCATCTTTGTTGGACTGGATACTCGTTACTAACCCTGAAAGGATAATTAAATCTGGTATATTGTCAGATTGTTTAAGTGATCACTCGATTATATATTGTATCTGGAAAATTAAAATGCCATGCTCTCTACCTAAATACACAACTCTGAGACAGTGTAAAAATATGAACGTTGATAATTTTATTCAAGATCTAGTAGATATTAACTGGGATCGGTTTCAGTTAATTCCTTTTGTTGAGGATGCAACGAATTTTTTTCATTCTGAAGTTATGAATATAATAAATAAACACGCCCCTTTGAAAACTTTTAGAATTAAAGGCAGACATTTACCTTGGATCAGCTCTAATCTTGTTAAAATTTTTAAGCAAAGGGATAAAGCATGGGCTAAACACCGGTTATCCAGGGATCCTATTGATTGGGAAAATTACAGACGTTTGAGGAACTGTAAATTGGAAACAAGGAATGCAAAAGCTAATTATTACAAAGATCGCCTTTCGCAAAACTTTCACAACCCTAAACAGTTTTGGAATCAGCTGAGTAATCTCTTAAATAAATCTAAAAAAAGCGTGATTAAAAATATTAAATTTAATAATGAAATTATTTCTGACCCGTCACTTATTTCTCAAGCTTTTAATCAGCATTTTTCCTCCATATGTGGTTCTCAGTGTTCTGATTTCTATACTGCTGCGCCATTTAATTCAATTACTGCAAACGGTTCATTTTCTTTTAAGAAGATTATGCCTGTCGACGTCTACTATGTTATATGTGATCTAAAAACAAATAGTAGTGCTGGTCCTGATGATTTAGAAACTAAATTTGTTAAATCTGCCGCTCATGTACTAATGTATCCTCTTGCAGATTTATTTAATTTGTCATTGACTACTTGTTCTATTCCCTCTATATGGAAATGTGCAAAAGTTACTCCTTTGCTCAAGGGTGGAGACTCATCTGATGTTAATAATTATAGGCCAATTTCTATTATCTGCTCTATTGCAAAAATTTTTGAGAAATTAATATTTAATCAACTATCATTATTTATTAACTCATTACACATTTTATCTCCGTTACAGTCAGGTTTCAGACCTAATTTCTCTACTACGACTGCTCTTTTAAAATTTACGAATGATGTGTTCTCATCCCTTGACAAAGGCCAAGTAACCGGTGCCATTTTCATTGATTTTTCTAAGGCCTTTGATATGGTTAATCATTATCTTCTTCTTGATAAATTGTATTCTATTGGTTTAACTAGAGATGCTCTTCTCTGGTTTAATGCTTATCTTCATAACAGACGTCAATGTGTTGTTTTTCAAGGTTTTCAGTCAGACTATGTAATTGTTGAAAAAGGTGTTCCACAAGGTTCCTCTCTTGGACCATTACTTTTCTCTATTTTTATTAATGATTTACCTCAGATATGCTCAAATTGTTCCGTGCATCTTTATGCTGATGACACTGTAATTTACACTTCTAATTCTGATCCGTTACAAATTCAGAACTCTTTACAACTTGACTTTAATTCTGTTCAAAAATGGTGTCATAACAATATGCTTACGTTAAATAAGAGGAAATCTTGCTGTATGATGTTTGGGTCGCGTCGTTGTCATTCCAGCACCTTCAATTTGAATATTATTGTTGATGATGGATTATCTCTCGAGAATGTTGATTCATTTAAATATCTTGGCCTTTGTATCGACTCGGGACTCTCTTTTAAGCCCCATATAGATCATATTATTAAAAAAACATACTATTGCCTGCGCTTACTTTATTGCTCAATTAATTGCTTTACATTTCAAGACAGGAAAAGAATTGTTTCTCAGTTAATATTACCTCTTATTGACTATGCTGATATTGTTTATCAAAATACATATGATATTTATCTTAAGCCTCTTAATGTTGTTTATAATTCTTTGTGCAGATTTGTGTTAAGGTGCCCATATCGTACTCATCATTGTCATATGTATGAATTGCTTAATTGGTTGCATCCTAAATCTAGAAGACAATTCCATTGGTTTTTGTTTATTTTTAAATGTGTTTATTTTGATTTTCCATCTTATTTGAATGAATTTTTGATTCCATTTAGATCTTCCTACTCTCTTAGACATGTGCAACACCCATTTTTCTTTGTTCCAAAAGTTATCAGTGTAGTCGGACGTAGGTCTTTTCTGTACAAAGCCCCTTTTGACTGGAATAACCTTCCTGTTTCTTTGAGATCTATTACTTCTCTTAATTGTTTTAGGTTATCCTTATTTTCTTATCTTAAAATAACTTGTTTATGTTTTTGATTTTGTTTTTTTTGTTTTTTTTCTGTATTTGAGATTAATTTGAGGATCTTTTGCTGCTAGTATGTGGCTCTATGTTGATATCGCACGATGTCGATATTTTGTACTGAATCTGTTGCGGGTGTGGGAAGTCGACAAGAGTGCGGGAAGCAGGTTGAGCATTTGTTTGTTTGTTTTGTTTTGTAATGTTGTTTGTTTGTGGTATTATCTGTGCTGTATATTGCTTGTGTTTTTAGGACCCCCTTGAAAATGAGATGTTACATCTCAAGGGGCTATCCTTTCAATAAATTCAATCTGGGAATGGTTCGGCAAGGCCCAGGTAGACCTGTTTGCCTCCCGAGAAACCTACCACTGCCCGCTCTGGTATGCCCAAACAGAGGCTCCCCTTGGGGCAGACGCACTGGCACACAGCTGGCCTGCGGGGCAGCACGCATTTCCCCCAGTGAGCCTTCAGGGAGGACGAGGAACAAGTCACCCTGGTGGCTCCTTATTGGCCTACTCGGGCCTGGTTCTCAGACCTCGTACTCCTCGTGACAGCCCCTCCCTGGCGAATTCCCCTGAGGAAGAACCTTATTTCTCAGGGACAGGGCATGCTCTGGCATCCGGACCCAGACCTTTTAGAACCTGCACCCCTGGACAGGACGCAGAAGATCTAGCTGATTTACCACCTGCTGTCATAGACACAATCAGCCAAGCCAGAGCCCCTTCTGCCAGGCATCTTTACCCCCCTGAAGTGGCGCCTGTGGCCACAGAGGTGCGCAGTTAGGTCAGTGCTCTTATTTCTGGAAGAGAGGCTGTAAGGGAGGCTGTACCTCAACCCTAAATTTGTATATCGCTGCCATCGCGGCCCACCATAACGCAGTAGACGGCAAGTCTTTGGGTAAGCACGACTTAATTATCAGGTTCCTAAGAGGTGCCCGGAGGTTGAATCCATCCCGGCCAAACCTGTTCCCCTCCTGGGATCTCTCAGTGGTCCTCGCAGGCCTCCAGAGACCTCCCTTCGAGCCGCTAGAATCAGTCAGACTCAGGGCCCTCTCTCTAAAGACGGCCCTGCTGATCGCGCTTGCCTCCATCAAGAGGGTCGGGGACCTACAAGCATTCTCTGTTAGTGACACTTGAACTTGGAGTTCGGTCCGGCAGACACATATGTGATCCTAAGACCGCGACCAGGCTACGTGCCCAAAGGCTACGTGCCCAAGTTTCCTACCACGCCCTTTAGAGACCAGGTAGTGAACCTGCAAGCGCTGCCCCAGGAGGATGGTACGTGCTTTGCATTCCTACTTGGACCACATGCAGACCTTTATATGTTCTGAGCAGCTCTTTGTCTGCTTTGGTAGGGCAGGGGTGGTAATAGGGGTCTTTCCCCCCTGAAAGAATAGGAAACTGGGTAAGACCTCCTTCCCTTGATGCATGTAAGGGCCCCGGCCGTTCTTGCTCTATGCAAGAAACATAGAGAGAAAAGAGGCCCAGCCAGGCTTGCCCCGTTCCTAGGTTGGCAAGCGTCGCCTTGTTCCCCTGCCTATGGTTACCAGTCGCTGAGCTGAGCCACTGTAGTGGCTGGACCATTTCCGGCTCCTCAGAAAAATCCTGAATGAACTCGACGTATTTCCCTGCTTTTATACCCGTATGTCCAGGGGCGGGGTATACAAATACTGTCTGCCAACTTCTCATTGGCCTTTTTTCATAGATCAGAGGCATATTCGGCGCTCAAGAGAGACCCCTAGTATCGCTTCTTTGACACAACATCTTGTTCCCTCCATCAGGGAACGGAGGTTACATACGTAACCTAGATGTTTTTGGATTAAGGTTCAGAGAAATTTGTGTGACGTTTTGGGTACTTAAATTTTACTTTGCCCCAGACTTTGTATTTTGGGTGTTGGGACAGTAATAAATTTGGGGGACAAATATATAAAAAATTGGGTATTCTGACTAGCATTATGATTGGCAGATAAATTATATTAAGGAAGTCGGACGGAGCGCCACCATTTCTGGAGTGGTTTGTGGAAATGGGGAGGGTGGCAGCTTTTGAGGAGATGGCAGGTAGGAGGCTGGAGTTTGGGGACATGTTTTTCAGGAAGTGGGGTAAATATTTGGCAGTTTTGGGGGACGCTCTGGGAAGGGAGGAGAGAGAAGTTTAGTTTAATTATGTATGTTTATTATATTTATTATTTTTTTATTAAACACATTTGTGTGTGTGTGTGTGTGTGTGTCAAGTCAAGTCAAGTCAAGTCAATTTTATTTGTATAGTGCCTTTCACAACACACATCGTTTCAAAGCAGCTTTACAGAAGTTCAGCATTAACAGACGATAAAAATGTAATGTCTATAAAGTCGATAAATCATCATCATTGTGCAGGGCTCCAAACTGCGACTAAAAAATGGTCGCATTTGCGACCAAATAAATTTATTTGCGAGTGTAATTTCTGTCAAGGTCGCCATTGGCGATAGTAAAAATTTACTCCCTTTGATTTTAAAATTTGCATTACATTTCCCGAAATACATTACAAAAGTTTATATCAAAGAAATAGCGGGGAAAACGGAGTTCATTGCAGGAACTAACCATTTCAAAAAAGAGACTGTGAGAAAACACGGTGACATTAACAAGCATAAAAAATGCATGTGATCACATAATTGCGAAGAATGCTCCACAGACTACACTGTTAGCACGTGCAGTTTTTCTTGCATGCGAGCTGCGGGACGAAAAGGAATGGAAGGAGTTAAAAATGAAAATATTTGGCGCCTGTTTTTCCCCCTATAGGAGCCAGTGGCTCCTTAATTGATTTTTTGTTTGGAGCCCTGTTGTGGAATTAGATAAGATATGATTCTTTATCGTGTTTAAAAATAATTAAATAATAATTGTATTAATAACCCCAGTGAGCAAGCCGAAGGCGACTGTGGCAAGGAACACAAAACTCCAAAAGATGATGGTTAATGGAGAAAAATAACCTTGGGAGAAACCAGACTCACTGTGGGGGGCCAGTTCCCCTCTGGCTAACATCATGAATAATGTAAATAAGAATTATTTATAGTTAAAAAACATGATTTAAAAAATTATTAAACTTATTAAGTGTTAAGGGTCAGTATTTAGACAGTGATTGTGTTTGAACTGCAAGATTAGTGACCAGTGTCTTTGAAGTCCATCCTTGATTAAATTCCAGAAGTTCACTTAGATGCAATTGTCCTTGTTTGGCTGATGAAGGCTTTTGTTGACAATAGTTAGTCTATGTATCCCATTTCAAGATCGTAGTCCATGGTGATGGGGCATCTGAAGTCTCCGTCAGAGGCTGGATACAAACTGGAGCTGACGAACGCTATTTACCTCGGGACTGGCGTCCCGAGATAACAGCAGAAAAGCAGATGGGAAATAATTAGCATAGCTGATGTTCATAATATTAATGCATTATAACTGATTCAGCAGTAGTATAAAAAGTAAGCATTATGTGAATGCTTGGTTAAAGAGATGCATCTTTAATCTAGTTTTAAACTGGGACAGTGAGTCTGAGCCTCGAACAATATCAGGAAGGCTATTCCAGAGTTTAGGAGCTAAATGTGAGAACGCCCTCCCTCCATTAGTGGACTTAGATATCCTAGGTATGACCAGAAGCCTCGAATTTAGTGATCTTAAAGAGCGCGATGGATTGTATGGCGATAGAAGATCCTTTAAATACACAGGAGCTAAACCATTTAGGGCTTTATAGGTCAGTAGTAATACTTTGTAATTGATACGGAACTTAATAGGTAGCCAGTGTAGAGATGATAAAATCGGTGTTATATGATCATATTTTCTTGACCTAGTAAGAACTCTAGTGGCTGCATTTTGGACTAACTGTAGCTTGTTTATTGAGGATGCAGGGCAACCAGCTAATAAAGCATTACAGTAATCTAGTCTCGAGGTCATGAATGCATGAACTAACTTTTCTGCATCAGAAACAGATAGCATGTTACGTAGCTTAGCAATGTTTCTAAGGTGGAAAAAGGCTGTTCTCGTAACAGATGAAATATGATTTTCGAAAGTCAAGTTGCGGTCTAGTATAACACCCAGGTCTTTTACTGTAGTGGATAATGTAACAGGACATCCTTCTAAATGAAAGTTGTGTTGTAAGGGATTTTGTGGGTAGTTTTTTGGACCAATAAGTAATACCTCCGTTTTATCGGAATTTAATAACAGGAAATTACGCGTCATCCAGCATTTTATATCTTTAAGACACTCTGTCAAGTTAGATAAGTTAGTGTTTTCATCTGGTCGTGATGAGATATATAATTGAGTGTCATCAGCATAACAGTGGAAATTAATTCCATGTTTTCTTATAATTTTACCAAGTGGCAGCATATATATTGAGAATAATAGAGGGCCTAACACAGATCCTTGTGGCACTCCATAGTCTACTGACGTTATCTTCGATTTTTCCCCATTTAAACAGACAAAATGGTAACGGTCTGATAAGTACGATCTAAACCAGCTTAATGCCTGTCCCTGAACACCAGTGTAGTTTTGTAGTCGATCCAAGAGTATTTTATGATCAATAGTGTCGAACGCAGCGCTAAGATCGAGTAGAACTAATATTGAGATGCAGCCTTGGTCAGAAGCTAAAAGTAAATCATTTGTAATTTTAACTAGCGCAGTTTCTGTGCTATGATGCTGTCTGAATCCTGACTGAAATTTTTCATAGATTTCATTTTCTTGCAAGAAAGAGCACAATTGAGCGGACACAACTTTTTCTAATATTTTAGACATAAATGGAAGATTTGAGATGGGTCTGTAATTTGCTAGGTTATTTGGATCTAATTGTGGTTTCTTAATGAGAGGTTTTATAACTGCCAGCTTAAATATTCTTGGAACATGACCTAAAAATAAAGACGAGTTAATAATATTGAGAAGAGGCTCTTCCACTACAGGTAACACTTCTTTCAGTAGTTTAGTGGGTATTGGATCTAGTAAACATGTTGTTGTTTTAGATGCAATGATAAGTTTATTTAGCTCTTCCTGTCCTATAGTTGTAAAGCGGTGTAGTTGTTCTTGAGGGGCGATAATTGAGGCTGAATCATAAGACACCATAAAAGATTGTACATTAACAATTGTGTTTACAATTGTGTTTCTGATGTTTTCTATTTTCTCAGTGAAGAAATTCATAAAATCATTACTACTAAACTGTAACGGAATATTTTGCTCAGGTGATCTCTGTTTATTTGTTAGTCTAGCCACGGTGTTAAATAAGAACCTTGGATTATTTTGGTTATTTTCTATTAGTTTGCGGAGGTGCTCAGCCCTGGCTGTTTTTAGAGCCTTTTTGTAACGTGACATACTGTCTTTCCATGCGATTCTAAAGACCTCTAAATTAGTTTGTTTCCATTTACGCTCCAAGTTACGAGTTTCTCTCTTGATAGCATGCGTAGCACTGTTGTACCATGGTGCTCTAGTTTTTTCTCGAAACTTTTTTAATCTAATTGGTGCAACAATTTCTAATGTACCAGAGAAAATGGTGCTCAAACTGCTAGTCATTTCTTCTAGTTCATCTGTTTGTTTGGGTTCACTGAGCAGCTGAGATAGATCAGGTAAGCTATTTGAGAATCTATATATTGTGGTTGGAAGGATTGTTCTGCTTGGTCGATAACGTGGCGCAATATGACAGATTTCAGTGGTACGTAGTATGCAAGTTACCATGTAATGATCAGTGACATCATCATTTTGCGGTATAATATCTATATCGGTTGGATTGGTTCCATATGATATAATTAAATCTAGCGTATGATTTAGGCGATAAGTGGGACCACTGACGTTTTGCGTGACCCCGAAGGTGATTAACAAATCTGTAAACGCAGCCCCTAACGCATCATTTGTGTTATCTACGTGTATGTTAAAATCTCCAACAATTATTGCTTTATCGACATTGACCAATAGATCTGATAGAAAGTCTGCAAACTCTTTTAGGAAATCAGCGTAAGGCCCTGGAGGTCTATATACGGTAGCCAAGGCTAGAGATAATAGGGATTTTTTTTCTTACATCTGAGAGTGTAACATTTAGCACAAGTACTTCAAACGAATTAAACCTGTGACCTATTTTCTGAGTAACATTAAGAATATCTCTATAGATTGTTGCAACACCGCCGCCACGACCAATCAGACGGGGCTCATGCTTATAACAGTATCCTGGCGGAGTAGACTCATTTAGACCGAAATAATCATTTGGTTTAAGCCAGGTTTCAGTAAGGCAAAATACATCAAAACTATTATCTGAGACCATTTCATTTACAATAACCGCTTTAGGTGTGAGCGATCTAATGTTTAGAAGACCTAGCTTTAGAAATTGTTTTTGTTCACTGATATTGAGATTTTCTGGTTTAATTACAATTAGATTTTTCCTAGATCCTACAGTAGATGTATTGTTTGGCTTTACTAAACGAGGAATAGACACAGTTTCTATATAATGTTCTACATTGGTACTTATATCAATTAAGTTGGGACAGCAAATACTGTGATTTGGACTTTGACTTACTAGTCATATGGTGTGTAGCGTCTTGGAGATGTTGTCCGACAGAACAGCCTCTCCGACTCTGCTGGGGTGTGTGTGTGTGTGTGTGTATTTTATATGACCACGGGGTGTGCGTTGGGGTTAGGGTGGCATTGGTGTTTGGGGAGGGATATTAGTGAGGGTTAAAATTTAAATGTTGATTCGGTGTGTATGTGTTGTGTTTCTCTCTGTTGTGTTTTTTCTTTGAATCAATAACAAATATTAATTACAAAAAAAAAGTAGTTAAAAATTTCTATTTTTTTCACACCAAAAGCTATTGAAATAAGGCAATATTTGAACTGCTCAATTCGTATCAATGATGTTTATGCTTATTTTCTGTGATTTTTGGAGCTTCAAAAGTCAAACCACCATCCTCTTGCATTTTAAGGACTTACTGAGCTGATATATTATCCTATTTTTCTTCAAATGTGTCCTGGTGAAGAAAGAAACTCATACACACCTGGGATATCAGGAGGGTGAGTAAATAATGAGAGAATATTCATTTTTGGGTGAACTATCCCTTTAAGATCTGTCCTCAGAAATTACTGCTGTCCACATACTGGTACCTTTGGCCAAATATGTATCGGTCATGTTTTGAAAGGGTTTGTAACATATTTTCAGATCCTGTTACACTAAAATATTATGCATATTTGCATTATCCACCAATATTAAGGCTAATTTCCAAATTTCTTTTAACCTGTCTGTATATAACTGGATTATTAATGTGGACTACATAAATGCATCGAACATGTGCTTGTCCATGTGTCTGCATTATGTGTAATTAGTGTGCATTAATGTTCGTCTGTGTGCACAAACCAGCTTCACCCTCCAAAAACTCCTCAGCAGTGTATAAATGGCAGCATTAAGATCGTACAACAGGAACCCCCGAGCGAGATAGGAAGTGCAGCAGAACCCCCTCCTCTCCCAACCCTGATTTCATGCTGCCTCTTTCACTGGATTACAGGCACCCATAGTCAAAGAGTTGGTCTCAAGCTCATTCTGAAGTCTGCCCTCTCTGTTTATTCAGTCTCTGAGCAATAATCATGCTCATTCTTTTTTTTTATTTTTTTTAATGAAAATTCCCTCTTGTTTTTCTTCTGCCATATGTGGCCGGCTCATATATATTTACGTTTATTCACTGAAACTCATACAAGCACACATAACATACAGATACTGCAAAACATGTGTGACAGAGAGACTTACATGGGAATGGCATGACTGCTGTTATATAACTGAAAAGCAAACCAAAGACTGGAGCATTTGAGCATGTAAAAGTGTGTGCATTGCTTGTTGTCAATTGATCACCCATGATGGAATTGAAAATGACGTTCTAATGCCAGCTGCCACAAACAACTATTTTGTAGCCAAGTATCACATTGCACTGTGTAATAAAATAGTGTAATTGCACTTTTATTGTTGATTAGTGTAATAAAGGTTATTGTTTGGCTTGAGGTTAAGTTTGCGGCTCTGTTTCCCATACCTGGTAATTGTTTCTCGTTCCTGATTGCATAACCATGCTTTTTTCTCCTCTCCATACTAGAATCAACTCGGTTCAGCCTGAGCATTCCGGTGGTCGTCATGGCAACTGAGCATATTCCCTCCCCTCCAAGTTCTTGTTGAATGGCAAGTCTCAACAAGCATGTTTTCTAAGGGTTACAAGTGATGCTGGGGAAGGCATGAAGCATTTGAAGACAATATGCTTTACATATTAATATTAATATTAATATGATAATATCATTTATTTATAGTACTAAAGAGGTAGTTGAAGGGGACTCTCAGGTGTAATGCCAGTGGCACACATTACAACTGCACTATGCATGGCCTAAATATTACATAATTCTATAGACCTAAATGAAAAGTCAACATTGCATTATATGATCTCAGCTTAGACAAAAAGGTCATATTTTTTGTCAGAAGTTAACTTTAGGCTTTAATCTAATCTTTCTACCATTACACACTCTTCTATATTCACAGTCTGTGTCTCTGTTTTTAAACGGGAGGAAGGAAACTGGGCCAGCAACCTGAAGTGTTTCTCTCCGCATGATTTAAGGAGATACATGCAGTGTTATTTTTTGCCCCAACTTGAAATGATATCCATTAAGCCTCATTGTTATCGACACCAACATTATTTATTGAGTTCATTGACTATGTATTGACTTATTCACATGCACCACTCAAATGGAAATAGCCAATGAAAGACCATCAACTTACCCATCAACCCCTCAATCTATTAAAATTAACTTAAATTAATTAAGTAATTTTAATTCATAATCATGCTAAAATATAGAGAACATAAATAAAATTTGACCTTTTGACACTTTCTTTGGAGAAAGTATTCAAAAACACTTCACTGTATATGGCCTTTGTTTACTTAATTAAGCTTATTGTTAACTTGTTTTTTTCTGGCAGATCGCAACACTGTGCAGAGACTTCTTTTCCAAATATGGCTGGATAGTAACAGCACAATTCTAATTTGTGATTGGTTGACTGTTGTTTTGGGGAGCCAACCACAAGACATCAGGCATGGGAATGTAGGTGAAAGGTTTCACAAACAAACTTGTTCACCCAGCTCCCACCGCACAGGCAAGTACATTAAGTAAATATTTTTATCCCTGGACACTTAGATGTTCCAACACTTCATAGAAATGAAATGGAGATGCTCCTTTGTTACTGCTTTAGAGCCAACAACACTCCGTGTTGGCTAGCTTTGTGTTTATGTGCTGCTCACTGCACGAGATAACATAAAAATTCTGTGTTAAAATATATGGTAATTAATGTTATTATATTGCCTGATAAATGCAAAATCGTTTGAGTTCTAGGAGCAGACTTAAGCAAATCAAATACACAGAGTTGCATAATTCAATTAATGGCAAAGACTCACCTAATGAAGTACGGCAGAGTGCGAGAAGAAGCAAATTGAGATCTCATTGTTGCCCTGTGATCCCAAACATGATAAAGTTGGATCTTTTTTGCAACTATTGTTGGTTTGTATATCTAGAATAGTATAAATCTCAAGTACACAACCAAAAGAACACCACAGCACAGTTAAAGGAACACAATGAAATTGAATGTGGTAAAAATAAATGTTTAAGTCTAAATTTTTGGCAACTTCAGGTTTTTACTAAAACAGGTGCAATTATGTCATAGTAGTAGACGAACGGGACCAAAATCCTTGAGTCAAAGATTTTTAACATGACAATAACAGATCCACAACTATACAGGACAGCTATTGAACCTCAACTGTGAAGAGTACCGCACAACATGAACAGTGTACAATCAAAATGGATACAAAATATGCCATTTAATACACTTCACATTTTAGTAAGTAACATTGAAACATCACATATTTGAATAATCAAGTCAACATATGCAACAACTAGTGATTGTTTTAAAGAAATTACACGTGTTGTCTAGCCTTTGCAGCCCTAGGTTCTGAGTGTGCACTTGACAAATGTTTCAGTCCATCTTAAATACCCACAAAAAGGTACGCCATTAGATTATTTAGGGAGGTTTTAATGCTACCATCCACTCTCCAGAAAGTTAAAATGAGAATAACAGAGGAAGAGGTCAGACATGCCCTGCAACAACCGTGTACCAGTAAGAAGGTTAACTTCAGATTTAATCTTAAAATGTTAAGTTGACCAGTCAACTTTAGAGCTATTAAAATGCCAGGTTAGAACCACCCTGATAGAAAATAAAGAAAATACAGTACTAAATTTGCCTCATGGCCATTTAAAACTAAGGCAGAAAATAAAAATAAAGGGAGGGGGGGAATAGAGCAGAAAGAGAGAGAAGTTCAGTCCAGGTGAAGAGAAATTTAATCTAGTAGTCCACAGGTTCGTCACCCTCTTCATCAAGCAAACATGTGCGAATCAGGGCCTCGGTGACCGCATAGGGGTCGCAGTTGGCAGATGGGCGGCGATCCTCAAAATAGCCTTTCTTTTCTTGTCCCACTGTTCTTGGGATGCGGATACTAGCGCCACGGTTGGCCACACCTGCAGAGAACTCATGGATGTTGGAGGTTTCATGGTGGCCAGTCAGTCTGCGAGCATTGTCCAGGCCTCCCTTTGGATCATAGGCACGGATGTGGTAGTTGTGCCTCTTTCCGAGCTTGTCAATACTATCCTCAATGCATCTAGTTAACAAAGACAAAATGTAACAGATTTAATACTGGGGTCTTGAAAGGGAAACAAAGAAACCTTCAAAAGACCAGAAACAATATAGCATTATATTATGCAATGAACAATATTTAAATCAGTTAAGCCAGATGCATAATATCGGTATTGATTTGATACTCACTTCAGCCCTCCCTCTTCCCGCATTTCCTTTGTGCTAAAGTTAGTGTGGCAACCAGCACCATTCCAGTTTCCTGGGATTGGCTTGGGGTCAAAAGAGGCTACCACACCAAAGTCTTCACAGACTCTGTGCAAGATGAAACGAGCTACCCACAAGTGATCCCCCATGTTAATGCCTTCACATGGACCAACCTGAAACTCCCACTGCAAAAGAAATTGTCAAATTGTAAATGAGTAAGAATTAACTGAAGAATTGTTAGCATTCTGAATGTGTACAGTTAGATAATTTAATATTTTCAGTGACTGAAGAATTTGGCCCACTATAGACTGGAACAGAGGTTACCTGAGCTGGCATGACTTCAGCATTGGTTCCACAGATCTTCACACCAGCATAAAGGCAAGCCCTATAGTGGGCCTCCACAACGTCTCTGCCATAGGCCTTGTCTGCTCCAACTCCACAGTAATAGGGTCCTGTAGATATAAAATAAGCATATCATAAAACAGACCTATTGAGAATATCATTAGTATAGTCAATGTCTGCATTCCTCTTCACTTTTATCATCCACTTGTTAACTCCATTAAACACTTGCCCTTGGGGGAATCCACGGCGCCATTTTGAAAGTCCGTTCCACTTCGTTAAGTGAGCGATGTAAGTTTCAGTTGACAGACCCTCAACCCCTCGAGGGAGCGACCCTACTCTGATGTATGCTTCAGGTATTTATGTATGCTTCCATATCCCATAATGCAACTTGATTGTGATGTGACAGCAGATTGCAATTCATAATCCCCACCCTCACACATCTCTAATGTATGATTGAAGTGAAGTTGGTAAATTAAGCAGTTTAAAAAAGTTATATTGAGATTTAATAGCATATTACTTGTCGCTACCTCTTACTCTTTATCACACAGTTATAGCCTGTGTGTTCATTGTTATGTTAACATTTTTGTTTGGGTAAATCTTGATTAATCCTTTCTAACAATTAATTCTAATGAAAAGAAAAAAAACATTTAACATACAAGCCTCTGAAATCAGTCTCAGAAAACATCAATTATCAGGTGCAAAAATCAATAATTCCAAAAATTTACATCAGCCTTCATCATGCTCCAAGTGAATGGTTTAGGGTGTTCCAGTTAAACCCATTGCACGTCTTCTGCCAGTAGTGGACACTCGCGCAGCGTAAGCAGTGGCGTACATCTAAGTCCAGGATACGGAGCGACGTTTGCAAAGGATGGGGATACAAATTTTAAATGGAACACAGCCAATGTAAGGATAGAGGGGGCATCCTTACCTTGGGGACCAGGGAAGCCATTGGAGGGCCAGCCAAATGGATGTCCATCTGTGCCCAGGATAGTGTACTCCTGCTCCATGCCAAACCAAGGGTTCTGATGGTCTACCATTTCCATTACCTTTTTACATGTATGACGATGGTTGGTTTCTGTTTTGGAGTCAAGAATTGAGATCTCCTTTTCAATTGGGCCTCAGCAAAGCATTCATAATGTTAGAGATTTCCTCAAATGAACTTACCAGCAGGCTTCCTGTTGTATTTGAACACCTCACACAAGACCAGTTTGTTGGGGTCTTTGCGGAAAGGATCCCTGAACATGGCAGATGGGATGAGATACATATCGCTGTTGGAGCCTTCAGATTGATAGGTGCTGGAACCATCAAAGTTCCACTCAGGAAGATCTGAATAACCAAATATATTCTATTAAACTCAAACATTTGGGTATATGTAAGATTCTGTTAAAATATTGTAGATTGGTGTCGCTTTGTTTGGCAAACCTTCAATGTTTTTGGGCTCAAAGTCCAGCGTTCTGGTCTTGCACCGCAGTCCTTCTCCGGTTCCATCAATCCAGATATACATGGCTTGTACTTGGTCTCCCTGAAGCAGTTCCATATACTGCTGTTTTACCACTTTACTCAACTGAGCACTGGCAGACGTAGCCATTTTTATCACTATAAAACACCTAAAAAAGGGAAAATCAGATTGAGCTCCATCAACATTATAATACCTCAGATGAGCATCAAAATGGATGTTAAAATCAAAAGACATCAAACAAAAAACGAAATTAGAGCTACACATTTCAAAAATAAGATTTACGCTTTTCAATTTCACATCAATTCTTCAAACTGAATAGAGTAATCTTTAATAAAATATAAAAAGCCTAAAAATGTTTTACATTAGATGCAATACAAATCAATAGTTTTAATGTTAACACCAAACACAAACAAACCGATGATAATTTCATCATAACAGACCCAGTTAATCCTCTTTAGCAGCCTACTTGTAAAAGAAACAGCATTGATTGGATTAGACCACGTGCTTTTATTGTGCGTTGGGAAGTCTTTTCGCATTCCCTTAAAAACTCACAAAGGTCGTTCGATCAGTATAGATCATTTTACTCCTGTCAGTGGGTAAAAATTGTAAAATGCATTATCGCTGCTCTACAAACATCACTCAATTTGAGGCTTTTCTGAGTGCATCCCTGGCTATGCAAGCAGCTGGTAGCCATGGTTACAAGGAGGCAATTACATAATTGATAAACAACGGCGATTTAAGACAACAGCAAGCCAATCATTAAAATGGCCATCGACAGAAGAGTTAAATGTTGCATAGACACTTGTTAAAGTTCACAAAAGAGCACACTCGCACAATGGACACAAATTACAGCCTGTTGAATTACAAACATATGAAATAATAGTTACCATACCTGGACACCAACAGAAATTTAAATCTATGATATCGGACTGGTAGGTACAATTTCTTGAATGATCAATTTGTGTTTGATGTTGTCTCATTCTCCGACCAGGGATTTCGGCTGTCAGGCTGATATATATGTGGGAGCGTATGATCCCGGCGCGTGTGATTGGTCAGAGGAAAGCGTGATCTGGTTGTTCTCAGGTGACTGAAGGGAGACTCGGCGACATCATTGGACGGAGTTCCCAGCAGTGAAGTGACGCCCACTGGTTTGGCGAGGGAACATTTGCGTACGAACAGGCTTTTGTTGTTGGTCATTGCCTTGACAAAGCGATAATAAAATAGTTTGTCGCACCGAAGTAAAGTCATGGCATTCCAGCCTGTTTAAACAGGAGCTTAAGGACATCATGTTACCGGCGAATTGTAATTTCTCAGCAAACCCGGATAAACAAAACAGTTATGTATGAGAGAGCGAGCCTCGTATTTAATGAGATGTTTAATGCCCTCATATGGTGTAATATATATATATATATATATATATATATATATATATATATATAAACTGCTGTGAGTTTATCTTAGTCGTGAGATGGAGAACACCATACTTTTTTCTTTTTTGGAAAATTTTATTCTTTAACCTTGTGTAAGCCATGTAAGTGTCTAAACTTTAAAATAAGGTTCCATTTGTTTACATGGACTAACACTTAACATCACATTTACAGCATTTAATAAATGTGGTCAATGTTAATTTCACCGAACACTAATACATTTTTATAAAATCAAAAGTTGTTATCTATGAAGTAACAATTATGAACAATTATATTTGTGTAATCTAACATTGCCAAAGATGAATAATGCTGTAAAAAATATATCGCTCAACGTGAGTTCACGATACCTAACGTATTAACTAATGTTAACGAATGGAACCTGTAAAGTGTTACCAACTCTTCTTTTTGACCAATATATCTGCCAGTGTACCCAATGTAAACTGGTGTACAGTATGAGTTGAGAAATTTAATAGACTACATGGTGGAGAGTTACCCTTCTCAGAAATGTCAGATATTAGAATTAATTAATTCATTCATCCCCTGATAGCACACACATCACACAGACATCTTTTTGATGTGTGTTTACATCTGGAGCAATTTTTTTTTTTTACATCGTTTACATATATGCAATAAGTCTGCAGTATAAGATGTTTCATCTCAGATGTCTATAAGACATTCATGTGAATTGTCTTCTACTCAAGTACAATTTAAACAGAATACTTGTACTTTCTCGTTACATTTTTGCCGCCTTTTCACTGCATCCGACAAACGACTGATAACAGACCAGAGGTCAGTCATTTCAAATAGAGTATTGCAAGGCAGCTGTGTGGAGTTCCGGCCATCTGCAGAGGCATCATTTCGGATACATTGAAAATTTGTGCGACAAACTGTATGTAATCACCTGACTGAATGTGATGTATTCAAAAGAAATTGATGTTTTAGCCCCTGTAGTGTTCATTCCACCAGGAAATTGCAGTGTTACGTATAACAGGCCAGATAAAAATAATTTAGCAATTGTTATAGTAATTTAGTAATAGTTATTGATTCTGTGACCAGGCTGCGAATGTCGCTATGGGAGAAATAGGACATTCGTCAGAGACAGTAAAAAGGCGACTTAGCAAACCAATTTAATTCAACATCCTCTCTCACACAATCTCCTCTCTTGATTTCATTCAGCAAGGAAAAAGTACATTTTACTTTATTAACACTTAAGTACAATTTAATGTCAATAGATTTTGTAGGCTTGGCTAGCTGGATGTAGTCATGCAAATGCCTTATTTTGCTTTCCATTTCTACTTTTTAAAATGACGGGGACAGATGAAACATGGTCTGTTTTAGGATTAAGGGACCTAAATCATTTATCAGAGAGGAAGAAGAAACATGAGTCTACAAGAGCACATATGGACAATAGTGTCAAGCTAACAATCTTTGGCA